>OVAY01000663.1:0-48765 GCA_900406395.1 Kernera saxatilis
ATTTTAATCTATTTGCTCATGGTTAGATCACGAAGTCTCTGCATCACGTGTTTGCTATGGAGTGTGTGTCACTTGACACATGCTTAACTCTTTAGGTTATTGGGATATGTAATTCTATAGTTCTTTGTGACTGTACACAGTTTCATCAAAACTTTTTTCTAACTTGCTAACTAGATGGAGGTTATATTTAAAAAAAAAAAACTAGATGGAAGTTATCGATTAGTTTGGCATAATGAATAAACATTTTTTTTTTCTTTATTATTCAACTGTTTATCATTTTAATTTGATATTAATAATTTTAAAATTTATAAAAATTAAAAATCTGATTTTTTAGAAGGTAAAAACGGATTATCATTATTATAAATCTTAAAGGGACAATTTTATTTACTAAAGGTTTAGTGGGACAAATAAATAGTTATTTTGTCCCTTTTTTCAAAATTTCCCTTTAAATTATATGTATTTCCGTACCTACTATATTTATTTTAAGTTAATATAGTAGATACTACAAAGAAAAATAACCTTCACATTCTTAACATCAAAACCAACCAAAAGCAAATATGAAAACGGAAGAAAAACTCCCTTATAGCCAAAACTTATTCCAAACTGAAATAGTGTCTACCTTTATTCGCAATACTTTTCCATTCATACTATAAAAGTGATTGAAATATGAACTCGAACTAAAAAACTTGAATCGAAATCCGAATACAACATTCTGTTTTTCTTTCTAGTATCCATTATTGACGGTAAATATTAGAGTATATAGATCTGGTTTAGTGTTGGTTTAGTTGGTTAACATTGGTTTATTCTCTTCTCTTGTATTTAAGTTTTCTCTTGTACACATTTTACGTTTAATGAAGGTATTCACAAATGTTGAAATCGTATCAGAGCAAAAATTCATTACCTTCATTCATCTTCTTCCGCAATTTCACAAAAATCTTGTTTGATTTTGTTTGATTTCGTTTGATTTTCTGATTCTACAACCGATTTTGTTTCATTTGATCGGTTTGTTTCTTCACGAGCTATCGTTTTCTCCGATCGATTTCATCTTCAAGATTCCTCGGTTTTTCACCAGCGAATCATTTTTCTTCCGCTTGATTTGAGCTTCCTTTTCATCAATCAAGCTTGGATTTCTTCATTTTTTTTTCTTCTTCTGATCGCGTTTCCTTCCGATCGTGTTTTCATCCGATTGATTCATCGATTGTGTTTCTTCGTTTATCATTTCATTCTCGATTTCATCTTATCAATTTTCTTTCTGCTTCGATCGCGTTTTCTTTTCATCGAGCTTTGATTCTCTCCGAAGCGAGCTCCAATTTCTTTGTATCGAGCTTTGATTTCTTCATTCATTGGCTCGATATCTCAGATTCGATTTCTTCTCCTTCGATTTCGAGATCAGATTTCCTCGATTGTTTTTCCGGTGTCCACGTCTCAGCTCACGGTTGCTTCACCGATTTGCTCAGAGTTCTTCCATTTGTGAAGATATTTCTCCGATTTGAATCCGCGTGTTGTTTCGATCTATCACGGTGTGTTGATATCGACTGCGATTGATTTGGGATTGGTTTCGTGATGGATTTGTATTCATCGTTTCTTGGTGTCGTTGAGTCTACTGCTCCACCAGGAGACATTCCTCTCGATGATAAGTCGTTTGAAGACAAATCATGGCTGAATTTAAAGATTGAGTTCATGCTCACATATGGATCTCTTTCCAGGCCACCAGAATCTACTCTGTTACGTAAGTGCACTCTGGCCTCAATCTCTAGCACTGTAGATTCTGGAATGATCTCTGTTGATGATGCTGTTGCCTTAAGGAAACATGTGGCGAGTAGATATGCTCTTAGAGAGGGGGAGTTACAATTAGAAAGTGTTACGCAAATCCTACAGTCTGGAATGTATAAGGGATGCTTAGAAATGTTGCTAGATTATCATGTTTTCACGTTCAGAGCACATGTGAAGCTGGAATGTTGCTGGTTAATTCATTTCCCTTCCGAGATGTTCAGAGAATCATCTATTATTCGCAAGCCGAAGATTCAACTCGAGGATTTGATCTCTCAAACAATGAGCTCAATTTGCAAGCTTTTGATGCGGCTGTTTTCTGCGCATGTTCTATATCTTTTCTTACCTCTCTCTTGCTGCATAATGTGGCTTAAGAAGTTGTTGAAGTTTGAGGACATGTTTTCTGTCATTTGTTTGAGACAGTGTCTTCTACAATCCCATCAACAACAATGGACTATGGTTATTTCTGATTCATATGGTCTTCTTCATCCACATTTAAGGTGCTCCTTCATTCACTTGTTCACTATATGGAACCAAACCTTCTTTTGCTTGTATCAAGAATGTGATTGTGGAGTTGTTCATTGTTGGTTGGAGAATTGTGGATTGTTTCTGAGACAGAGATTGTGGCTACGTATGAAGAACTTCATCTCTGTTGGTTGCCAAGTCCTTCTCAAAGGACAGAGACGAGACTATGATCTTATTAGACATATGATTGTGGATAATTCTGGTAGTTTACACACAATACGTTGCTTCTTATACGGATCATTGCCGAGACCACTAGAAGATCATCCTGCTTTCACCTCAAATTCACATGGAGTTTAAAGTTCTCTGGTTTGATTCGTTGGTATACTTTGAGATGTATTCTTCACTTGTGGTATTCACACAATTTTATCAAGCTCATCATGAATTCAAGCCACTCACATCACGTCAGATCTCTCAAGTTCACATGATTCTACATAGCCTCATTAAGAAGGATAAAGAAAGATCACCAAGACACCTTCCTTGCCCATCAATTCATCATATCCAAAATGGAATACTTCCATCTTGAGGGAGAGTATTAGAGTATATAGATTTGGTTTAGTGTTGATTTAATTGGTTAATATTGGTTTATTCTCTTTTCTTGTGTTTAAGCTTTCTCTTGTACACATTTTACGTTTAATGAAAATATTCACAAATGTTGAAAGTAAATAAAGTTTTGGAAAAGGGTAAAATCGTCACAAGGAATAAGGACCACTATAAAGCGATGTCACACTTCAGTCTTCACGCCCACTTATTTCCTTAGAAATATTTTCGTAAAATTTCGCTTTTCTCTCCTCTTATCCCTTCAGGTTTGCGTGAATTCGTCTCACAAGTCTCTTCGCTCTCTCTGGATCTGGAAGCTAGATCTTTCATTTGTTTCCTCTCTGTAAGCTAATGGGTTCCATCATTTGGTTTTTTTATTGTTTGTCGCTGTGCTCTCTGTTTTTCTCGGGAAAATTTGGTGTGAATATTAGGAAACTACCGGCGAATTTAATGCGAGCTTAAATCGTTAGTAAAACGGAAAGTTCGTCTATTTTCTAGTCTGGTTTGGATTAGAAGATGGGTGTTTTTGCAAATTTAGCGAGAATGTGATAGAAATTGTAATTGTTCAATGCTGCAACATGCTAATCTTCTTCGGCTGTTTATGATTTCTCTATCCTTCAAGAAGTTTAATTGTTCTGAGATTTGGTTCTTTGGTTTGCCATTACTGGAGTTTGATGAGATGATTTCGTCTCTTTTTTCCCTTCTTTTGTTACAGGATCTCTCTCTCTCTGGACTACAAAGCAGTGAATGATCAAAACCTATAAGTGCATAGAAGGAGAAAAATAGCATGTTTTTGTTCACAAGTTCTGTTGACGTGTACCGCAAAGTTGTGCGCTTGAACCTGTATTGCCGTGTTATTCTGTAAATTTCTTATCTACCTTGAAACCCACCTCCAATCTTCTTCTTCTTCTCATTTCTCAACCTTTTTTCTGTTTATCTAATCTCTTTAATAATGGGATCCCAACGTTTCTACGTTTTCCATTGTGAACAATATAGGATCAGCTAAACTAATCCGTTTAAACCGTGAAAACTTGTTCAAGTCTCTGTCCTTAGCTCCCTTGTCTTCTTTCCCTTTTTCTTCTTCTCACAAATCAATACTTTCTCCTTCTTCTTCAAGTCAGCTGTCTTTTGGTTGCTTGCTCTGTTCTGTGGAGCAACTTTAGTTTTCCTTCAAGAGTTTGGAAAAGTTATGGTAAGCCAATCAGCTGGTCAAACAAGATTTCGAACATTGAAGTACGAGAACAACGGAGACTCTAATAATTCAACAATTGTAGTGAGAGTTATTGCTTGCTTTCAACCGATGGATAATTGTCAGGTTTGTTGCAGAAAAAAATGAAAATTATGCTCTCTTGTCACACCTCAGCTCATAGTCTTATGTTTCTAACACTTTTGTCTGTGTTCCACTTTCAGGCTGAATACTTTAGACATCTACTCAAACCAGTGACGTAGTTGGTTTTGTGAGTTTGTGTTGTATTTTCGAGCTGGCATTTTCGTTTTGTGTCTACTTTCTTCTACGATTGTTTCCAGAAAGGATCAAGAAGTATTGCGTTCAACACATTTGAGCAACAGCTTCCACAATCGGTATGCTAAGTGAATCTTTCCCCTTTCCATTTTTACATGGTGCTGGTTATGTGTGTGGACTTATGGCTTTTCTGAGTTAGGTTTTTCAAAGATAAGTATATCCTTCATTGCTATGTAAAAATGATTGATCTCTTTCTTTGCTTTTTGTTTTCTCGTGCAGTATTGTGTTCCCGTAAAGTTCCCTTGGCTTAAACTGCAAGAGCATGCCTCTTGATACCAGGCAACACAAATGGTTGCCATTGGGCTTAAATCCTCAGGACATAGCTACCGGATCTTCCTGTCCTGGAATTCCTTTCCCGGAACTCGGTAAAGTATCTGCAGCTGAGCATCAGTTTCACTATCTGCAACCACCGTTCCAGGCCTTACTGTCCAGTTATGTTCTGCAATCTTGTGGAAAACAAGTTTCATGTTTGAACGGGCGGTCTAGCTGCGATGCTGTATTCAAGTCGTCTCAGAAAAGATTTCTAGTATTCGATCAGTCAGGAAATCAGACTCGCTTGTTACAATGTGGATTTCCACTGCGTTTTCCTTCTTTTGTGGCTGCAGAGCCAGGGAAAATTCTCGATTCCCTCAACCCGGAGAAAGGGTTCAGTAAAGATCATGCCATTCCGGAAAAGATATTGCTCCACAAAGATCATGTTAATGGCGAAGAAGAAGAGTCAGAAATGCACGAAGACACTGAGGAAATCAACGCACTGCTGTATTCTGATGATGATGATGACGATGATGTTTGGGAGAGTGATGATGAAGTAATGAGCACTGGTCACTCTCCATTCCCAGTTGAACAACAAGCGTGCAACAAAACAACAGAAGAACTGGATGAAACTGAAAGCTGTGATGATGGTCCACGTCATAAAAGGCAGAAACTACTGGACCATTCAGACAGAGACTCATCACCATCCATTAAACTCAAAGGCTTATCAGATGAAAAACTTCCTGAATCCAACATCTCAAGCAAACAAGAAACGGGTTCTGGTCTAAGCGAAGAGCAATCAAGAAAAGACAAGATCCACACCGCTCTGAGAATCCTCGAGAGTGTAGTTCCGGGGGCAAAGGGAAAAGAAGCTCTTTTACTACTAGGCGAAGCCATTGATTACCTCATGTTGCTGAAGCGAAACTTTAACTCATCAAAGGTTAACTACCATTGGTGAAAAACCAAATCTCCTTTTTTGCCTCCATCGATAAGCATGTTTGGTTGGTTAAAGAGAAGACAAGGGACAAAAGATAATCAATGAGGTCAAGGACCGAAGATTCTCTCAATTTTCATTAACGTGCGTTTGAAACAATTAGGACACGCCTGGTGACCTAGTGGGACCGTATCCACTGTTCAGCTAGCTGGATCAATAGTGATCTACTTTTGGATTTAGCATGCTCTCAAAAAAAGAACAAAAGAAAAGTCACTTTCTTCTGTGCTTGGAGTGGAAGAAAAGTGAAAGACGAAAAAGCAAAGTCTTGGTGCTCATTGATCGTTAATAATTATCTTTCTTTCTTTTTCCTCTTGAGTAATAATATCTCTCTGAAGGTGGTGGTGGTGGGTGTGGATGAAGAAAAATCAAAAAGGCAAAATTGAAGTTTTTTTTGGAGTAGTTTGTGACTTGTTGTGAACTGAAATCTCGCATGTTCTATGAATATATCTCAACTTTCATTAGGTAAAATCTCTGTCCCCACTCTCTTTTGTCTCATTATTACTCTTCTGTTGCTATCAATCCCATATCTTATCTTCATTTTTTTTTCTTTTTTTAATCTCTGGCTCTTAAGCTCTTCAATGGGACTTGTACTTATACTAATAATGCTATTTGCTTCTGTTGTTCCTCTCGTGGGCCCAACACATATTTATGTATTCTTGGAATAAACTTAATCTTTTATGAATGGAACCTTCTTTGTCTCTTCTCCTTGCATGCCAGTTTTTTTTTTTTTTTTCCATTGTCAATATATTATTTTTCTATATGAGAACAAGTTTAGTCCAAGGAAAAAGTCACAATTACGATTTACGAATATGCTACAATTATTATTAAGAAAAAAAAACTCAAACAAACAAACTTGCACGGTATGTAATATGTATTGTTTTCTTTAAAATTCGGAATTTTGAAATTATATATGAAACATAATGGACCTGGCCTAAGGCCCATGAATATATACTATAGGCCATTAATAGTAACGACTAAATGACAAATAAACACGTATAAATTCTTCCGGCTAGCCAGCTAGAACATGATTCGTTCGAGTAATCGTAACGCAAAATCTTCCGGTGCGGAAATCCCTAAAAGTCTCACGAACTCCGACATAAATAAGAAAACAAAAAAACCAGAAAAGAAAAAATATCACAGCGACGAGAAAGAAGCCTCTACTTTATTCATCATCCATGATCCAAGAGCACAAGATTTTCACAAATATATTGCCTCAGAGACCCATTCTTAAGTTACCTCGTTTTCCAAGCTGCATTTCTTCTGCACCAAGAGCAAGTGAAAGTCGCTGGCTTTTTCCTCCAACCCGACATCTCGAAAAGCATCCAAGATCCTCGAGCATGCAGAATCATCAAACTCCGTCGTTTTTGACTCCTTCCACTGATCGATAACTTCCCCGGCTTCTCTCAAACGACCAAGCATTAGATAAGATGAAAGAACACAAATGTAGCTTCTGCTGCTCAATTTCTGATTAGTGTTTCTCAGAGACTTCCAAATCTGATCTATCATATCTTTGTTTCCTAATCCAGTGTGCAGAATCATAAGGAAGTCATATGTGACCCACTCTCTTTGTGAAATAGATTTCTCAGCTTCGACGGGTGAGCTCGACTCCGCACTAGTTAGTCTACTACTGTTTATATAGATACTAGTGAGATCGATATACCGATCCCAACCCTCGTTGGAACTAGCATCATGTCTCATCTCTTCAAGAATCGTTCTGAGTCCATCTATGTTAAAAGTTGCAGCACATGAACTTAGCCATAGATTGTAAGTAAAAATATCCGGGGAAACCTTTTTGCGCTTTAGCACTTCGATAACCTCAGGTACTTTCTCAACTTCCCCTACTGACATGTATAAAGTCATCATCTCGTTGTATGTGATGGCACCGAAAGTGAGACTATCAGTCTCTATGATTCTCTTGAACAAGGCCTCGGCTCGTTCGGTTTGCTTGGAGCCAGCATAAGCATGAAGGAGAGATGTATAGGTTTCAGTTGTCTTTGAAGCTAGGTGCAGACCTTCAAAGTAGCGTTCAGCTGCATCGATTCCGAAAACTTTTGAAATCAAATCTATGCGCGATGCGTAATCAGCATCTGAGATCTTTGATTCTTCATGCTGAACCATCCACTCTGTAACCTGTAACAAGGCTAGAATTAGCTCCCAGAAGGATGCATAGCAGCAATGCGATTTTGAGCATAAACACGCATCATGATCATAAATTTGAAGACCATATGAAGTTGAAGAAACTAGCATCATCTAGTAAAGAGTTTGCATTCAGTTTTGACTTTTCGGGTTAAATCGTTATCGTAGCAGACAACACCAATCTTTCTCGTTTACTACCCACTTCTCAATGCAGATTCACAGAACTTTTCAAACCAAAGACACAGTGAACAATCTAGAAACTAGGAGCCACAAGGCACAAACTCCAATGAAAGCTGGGATCAGAAGAAAATTTATCGATGGTAGTACCTCGAGAGCGTGCTTGTAACGCCGAGTTCTCCTAAGCTCTCTGGAGATCTCTCGAAGCTCATTGACCGTGAGCTGATTCCCTTCACCAACCCATTTCTCGAGAACGGTCGTCGCGCTCCGCTTCGGGAGCCTCAATCTGAAAATCCGGCTCCTCAGATCGTCTTTCTCCTCCGATTCCTCGTTAAACGAGCCTCCGATTGCTGCATCAGCACTGTACGATTTCGAGAATCGCGAAGATTGGGCGTTCCGAATGAAATTGCTTCCGACAACACCATATCTCAATCGACTAAATTCAGAAGGGAAAAAAATCATAAGAACCGTGAATCAATTTTCTCGATAAACATAAAAAAACAAATTCAGTAGGAAACAAAGAGAGAGAGAGAGAGAGAGAGAGAGAGAGAGAGAGAAAAGGTGGAAGACTCACCATCTGAGACTATGGAAGAGCGAGCGACTCGCCATTGATTCTCAGTTCGTGCGACCAAAAAAAGATCTAAAACGATCACTAATAGTACTGTACTTGAAAAAATAAAAAAATTACGTTTTAATTTTGTGTCAAATGGTAAAAGTAAATAAATAGTTAATGGGCCCACGAAAATCGGCCCATTAGCTCCAAGAGAAACAATGGAGATACTACGGAGAAGCCACCGCCGCTTTCCAGCGATGTGGCAATTCGAAGAGATGAGATGTTGTTGTTTCTTTTACTTGTTTTCTTAACGCAATTTCCTCGGATTAATTATCTTGCTTATTTTGGGTATGGCAATCATTTTGAAAAAATAATAAAGATTTATGAAATATTGATAAGGATACATTGAAGGAGAAAGGAGAGAAACAGATAAAAATAAAAGAATCATCTTCCTACATAGTTCATCTATCTTAAGTTACGAAATGAATAAAGAAATAGTTCCTGCTGGTTCCACTGGAGAGCTTTGTATCCGTTGATCGAGCTTACAAAGCCAAAAAGGCAGCGCATAGCATAACGGCCACTGATCCACCAAAAACAGTGTATCTGATGGAAACGGCGTTGCTCTGTGCTGGACCCGGAGCTTCCGCTGGCGAATCGGAGATCGAAGACGGAGTTACTGCTGGAGTATCCGCTTGAGATGGTGATGGAGGAGAGGATTCTGGAGTGGGTGTTTTGGATGGAGAAGGAGAGATCGCCGGAGAGATAATCCGCCTTCCTCCGCCGTTGAATGGGGCTGGAGCAGGGGACTGAGCCACCGCGGAAGATATCAGGAGACAGGAGAGAACCAAAAACCCTAGGATTTTCGAGATCGACATATCGATTTTGGAGAGAGAATATACTGTGAGAGAGAGAGAGAAAGGGCTGAATTTGGAATAGTATTCGCGACTGAGTTTGCTCTGTTGGTGAGGAAGACTACGGTTACAGCTCTTTATATATAGTGGAAGTGGGGTCCACTGTATATGACCGCGTTAAATCTCAATCGTTGATTAAGAAACGATGGAGCGAGTAAAATCGGACGGTTGTGAATTTATTAAGACGCAGAGTGTGAAGTGGGGACACGCTAGCTAACGCGGTTGGATCGTCCCCCTAACTACGGCGATAACGGCTCGTTCAAAATTGTACGTACACGTGGCACTCTAGGACGCATGATTGTATAAAAGAAAAAAGATATATGGCCGTTGTGAGAAAAGCTTTATTTTCTTCTATAACGGTCGATTTATTTGGAGAATCTGATTTTCACAAATCTTACACGTCTATATGTGGTCTTATTTTAGTTCCAAATTATTTTTATATATTTTATTTTATACTAGTTCTTTTCCGTGTTTCTTTTTTCCTAATTTACTTTTTAGAAAATTTTTGTTTTATGACGATTTTTTTCTGTTTTTTTCATGGTTTTATGCAGAAAATTCTTTTTCTTTCTTGCATGGGCGTCAATTAAAGGACTGGACTTCGGTTTAGTACACTGAATGTTTGGGTTGTTAATTGAAGGGCCTTGACTGGGCTCAAGAAGAGTTGGAACTCCGAACTTAGAAGGCTAACCTCTTGTGTTCTTTTTCTTATTCAATATTTTGTTTTCATATACAACATTCGGTGTCGTTTGCTTCTTTTTTTGTAAACTCTCAATTCATATAGAATCTAGTTTATTTTTTCTTATCATATGATTCATATTGATATATAAGTGGCTGGAACTTTTTATGTTGGAAATTCTCAGGACTCCAATGAGGGCTTCTAACTCTTTAGTATCGATCTTGAAGCCCACAGAACATTACAATCTTTTGGTTATTAACTATTTACCAATGGACACCTAGCACTCTGAGTTTGATTTAAAAATTAGATATTTTATATTTTGCCAAAAGAAAAAGTCTAGTGTCTAATGTCTATCTTGTGAAGGTAGAATAAAAATCCGCAAAACCTAACACTTTCAGTCAAATTCTAGGATCTAATGTGAGAGCATTATAAAAAAAAAAATTATTTAAATAGATGGGCTAAGAGTTGGAAAGTGTTTGAAGGGGAGTGTCCGCAAAGAATCACGAAATAGATTGGGCATAAAACATCGGATGCGGAAATTTTTGGATGTGAATGAAGTTGAAACCTGGAGTCGAAGATGATTTTTTATAGGGTTCAGTGTTACCGACTCTTAAACTATGGGGTCCTTATTGAAAGAATTAAAATAATCGAGGTGGAATCTCCAATAAAACCTTTGACAAACTGTTATTTATTCGACAATCCTGTTCGAAGCACTGAACACCAACCCACTGATTACCCAAAAAGGTAAGATATTGGTAGGAAACTGGATAATAAAAGCAAAATAATTATTCCCATCCCACGATAAATACAGACTTAGACCATCTTCGATCCAATACTCCAATTTTTACTCTATTTTAGAGACTCTAAAATAGAGTTGAATTTTACTTCAATCCTACTCTATTTTTTATTTCAAAATAGAGTGATGACTAAAAAAATAGAATAAACTTATTTATTACTTTATTTTTGGAGTAATCAATTACTCTATTTTAGAGTGAAATATGGAGTGGAGTTGGAGAAAATTTGACTACAAACTCTATTTTGAAATAAAATATAAAATAGGGTTGGAGATGCTTTTACTAAGCCTAAATCATAATTTTTTAGGCCACATTTAACATATAGTTTTTAGTTTATTTGTTTAATTTTTATGCTTAAATGTTTTTAACTATATGTTTAATCTTTATCATCACTATCATTTAGTTTTTTGTTATCATCTTTTATATTATTTTATGTTTGATGTAAAAGATTGTACATGTTTTTAATTCTTTTAAATTTAATTTTAACCAAAATTTTAGATGAAATATCGTTAACTATGTATTTTTAATATTAAAAACCACATTTTAACATTTAGCAATAGACCTCTCGAATCTATTTAACCATAGGCCACTCGAGTCATGGACACATGGACACGGCACTGGATGAATACTATTGTTTACGAAGCAAATATGCCAATACCTATAAGCTGCATAGCTTTTATAGAAAGTGAAAAGTGATAATGTTCTTTTCTCCCCCCCCCCCAACCCCCAACACCACCGAGAGCTGACTCCTTTTTTCTCCATCTTCCTTTACACAACATAATTAATTTTTTAATCCATTTCCCGCTTATCTAAAAAGTTTAATTCCTTTGCTTAAAACAAGCTATTAAAATTTTAAGGGAACCTACGAATCGATTTTATTATCCGCATTACAATAGATATATGAATCTATCTTCACATATTGCCAAGACCGAATTTACACGTCATACAAAACGACAAAAGACACACATCCTTTTTTCCTTTTTTTTTTTTTGACAAACACATCCTTTTCTTAAACCCCGAACCAAACGCGATAGATATCTACAACTTTCTTGGACTATTTAACCATTGATTTTGCCACGTGTCTCATTGATGACCGTCTAATTCAAACCAGAGTCTTACACGTCGAAGACTGCGGGTCCCACATCGCTGGTAAAAGATATTTCCTACCGGCGAGACCCAAAGCGTTGTAACTCGCTCCAGTAGTCTTGTCTACGAGAACCCGACCCGCGTAACCCGGGTAAGCACCCGACCCGAATATCCCGGTGCAGACCGAGACGGCTTCTTGAGGGCCATTGAAGTAACCGTTTTTAAACGGATTCGTGACGGTATTAACCAGAAGCGTCGCGATGTTTATTATCATTCCGTCAACTCCGACGTCACCGTTAGGCGCAACTAACGGCGGAGACTGAGGTCCGTATATCGGCTGATGAAACGGCCACGCGCAGTACCCAGGACACTGCGTTTCAGAGTTTCCGACCCAGATGTAAGCTCCACCGTTAACGGAGCGGGATTTCGACCCGTGGGTCCCGCACCGATTCATACAGAATCCCTCAACCGCGACGTCTTTCGCCGTTAAAACGACCGTTATCGATCGAACACCGTCGCCGCTAAGTTTGTTTGACAGAGCTCGAAGGTAAGGGCTTTTCAGGGATTTTCCGAGAGGGTAATTCTCGAGGAGGAGCTGTTTACCGACGACGATCGTTGACGGGCCGCCTTTGTACTTCTCCGTCGTCTTCCACCACGACGCGACGGAGGAGCCTTTTGCGGCGGCGGCGGAATTGAGAGAGCGGATGAAATCGACGATGACGGAGCGTTGGATTGGGGTGAATTTCCCGTACCAAACGAGAGTGAGAGTGATGTTTCCTTTCAAGAGAATGCCGTTGTGGTACTTAAGCACCAGGGGCTGCTGCTCGACCAACGCGGCGGCGGAGAAGCCGACGGTGGCGGAGAGGAAAGCGAGAAGAATGGCAAAACGGTAAATATAGGCCATTTGGGGAGGAACAGAGAAGGCAGAGAGAAGTTTTGTTTTTAATTTGGGGTTTTATGAAACCACTGAAGGCTTATATTTATACCGGAATTTTTGAACGGGGAACAGCTGTAGAGCGTCCATGTCAACGCATGCCACGTGGATATATTTAATTGGATAATTAAGGGTTTTTGACAGCCTGTAGTAAGGTTCTTCTAGGGTGACGTGGTACTTTCCTCAAACGTGTATTAAATTATTTTCAGTATTAAAAAAAAAATAATTAAAATCTAAATACTGTATTAGTATGCGACAGGGATGAACACTTCCGTGCATGTCGTGTTAAAGTTTATACGATTTACATTTAACAGTTTCCGTCTCGAGTAATTGAAAGATGATGTATTCATGTCATCCAATAAATATAGTTTGATTATTATATAAACAAAATTAAACTTTTAAATTAGAAAAATTTGGCTATAGATGTTGAAGGACAGTGCATTATTCTATACGTTTTCGAACGCACCGAGTTTCCGTCATATTTTTATCATCATTTACAAAAGCATGGGTGTTTGGATCACCAACTCAACGAAATCACAAATCCAAAAAAAAAAAGAAAAAAAAAAAAACTTAAACCAATACACAGATATTGAGATATTTGATATGACTAATTAAATACTTCCGCTAACAAGTGATCAGTATAATTTATCTATGTAAAAGTTTGTATTTGAACGATTGACTCAAATAATCTTCTTCATGTTAAAAAAAAAAACTGCTGAAGTAACATTATTCTATAATATAATGTAAATATTCTTAACGTTTTAATGTTTTTGTTATCTACAATATCATTGCCAGAAAAAGCTAACGCGAATGGATTCTTTTTGTTTTAAAATGTTAAAATCTAACGCGAAGAAAGCTTTTTATTTTCTTATTAGGATTTAATCTTCAACAACTGCCATTAGCTGCTCATTTCATACATGCAACATCTGAACCGACCAGACACTAACTACACTAATAGTATTATCGTAATAACTAACACTACAAAAAAAGAGTTGTTTTACATCATTTATTTTTTTTATTTGCATTAGTTATAAATAATATAAATAAAATTTACATCACTTAAATAAATGATTCTGAAAGTGATAATCCAAATAATTTGCATTGGTTTATTAATAATTGATGTTAATATTCATATTAT
Source organism: Kernera saxatilis (assembly GCA_900406395.1). Classification (NCBI taxonomy): domain Eukaryota; kingdom Viridiplantae; phylum Streptophyta; class Magnoliopsida; order Brassicales; family Brassicaceae; genus Kernera; species Kernera saxatilis. Next base: position 14,006 of record OVAY01000663.1, read on the forward strand.
TTACATCGATTGTTATAATCGATGTATATATGTGTCAATTGCAAAGAAACGATATTAACCTTTACATCAATTTATCCAAGTGATATTAGTATTGGTCTCGGTTAAAATAATTAATTTTAATTTTTAGTATAACTTATTAAGATTGATGTAAAATTAGAGTCGTTTGTAAAAACGATACTAAAATCAGCAAAGCTAACTGATGTAAAATTAATGTCAATTATTTTTTAATGTTTAAACAACCCAAAACTAATATATATATATATATTATATATAATATGAATCGGCTATATAAAAATATTTATAATAGGTAAAAACAAAATGAACTGAAGTTGACATCTAATGTATGAAACAAAATCTGCAAATACATCGTTCAAAGTTTCATTACTAAACAGGCCTGTTACTAAATATTAAATACAAACCCAAAAACCAAAAAAATCTGCTATCATGACATTCCATGATATACAGTTTCTAACAGGTATTTCAACAAACCGATTGTAGGCATCTCCCATCCTTGCCTCCTTTGGATACAGCGCGAGCAACTCGTTCACCACATGAAGATTCTCTAGCAAACCAATCTGAATAAATTGATTATGCAAATCCCTGCACAAACCAAAACGACCCAAAAACCATGTTGTTCACTTTCTTCTTTTGCTTTCCTTTGCTCCACTTCTGTTATTCCAAACAAATAATAATCAAAATTAGTGTAGAATAACAGGGGAATCGGGATCAGAACAATGCCGAGATCAAAGTAATCCAAATTGATGGCTCAAAATTGGTAACTAAGAGATAAAAGACAGGGTTTTTAGGAAGTGACCTTCTTTTTATGTTTGCCACCACCAGATTTGGCGGGTTTAGAGGATGGAGGAGGAACTTTGTCCTTCTTGGGGCCTGGAATCGGACAAAGAAGCCATTATAAGATCATCATCAGACAATAAACGAGAAAGGGAGAGAGGTATGGAAGAATTGGAGAGTGAAGAGAGCACACACCATTGGATCTGGACAAGAGAGAGGAGCGAAGCTACAATGAAGAACTGGAACAAGAGATTACTTTACCTACAATGCAAATATATGTTTCATCCATATGAGTTTCAGTGGTAAATCTTGTAATCTAATCGAAACACCTTTGAAGATCGACGGGAGTTGGATTTAGCAAACAAAATTCATTTAACGGAGGGATATGAGATATGATGCTCTATCAATAAACTAATCTAATTGCAAAAAGATTTGTCAACGATTAATTAGGATTTAAAGGGATTTGGGGAAAATATGGAAATAAAATCTACAGAAAATATATTTAAGCGGGAATTGAATCGCAAGGCGCCGATCCAATATTTGTCTTTTTTCATTAGATTGTGTCGATTAAGAAATAAGTGATCAAAACAATTTTAGTTAGCGATATTTATTACGGAATGTTGATCGTGCTAATTTGTTTTTCTTCATTTTTGACACAAATTTATATTTTTTTTTCTTTATTTTTTAATATACATGTATAAATTATTATTATTGTTTTTAGTGATGCAAATGAGTTTTATTTAGTATCAAATATTTTTAAGTGATTCAAATTAAAGTTAAAATAACATCAGTTTTTATTTAATTGATGTTAATATAAAAACGATGTAAATTTACTTAATTATTTTTATGATATTTGTTTTCTTTTATTAGTATCAATTTTTATTGATATAAAATTTGTATCAATTTAATAAATGATGTAACCAATAAAATAAATACATCATTTATTTAATTGATATAATTTTATATAATAATATTAATTTTGTTAAATTGATACAAATTAAGATTATTTATCATCATTTTGTTTGGATTGATGTAAAACTAGTTAATAATAACATCAATTATTATAATTGATACTAAATTATTTATATTTATCTCATTTAAATAAAAGTGATTCAAAATAATATCATTTAGTTAAATGATATAATTTAAGTGATTTAATATTATTTTTTTTGTAGTGTAATAACCATGCTATTCAAATCTGCCTCCACCTATTCGAAATACACCCATTAACCCCAAAAATAAAAAAATCGTTTTGAGGAAAGCCATAATTGTGATGAGCACTTGGTTCCTGTAGGGACCAGAATCGTGTATATGAGTATGTATGTATATGCGTGTACAGTGATAAATATGTGTATAGAAATAAACAAATTGGTTAAGTAGCTTGGGTAAGGCGTACGAACCACTCCCTTTTCTACGTCAATTATTGTCTTACATCTGCGTGGTCCACTCTTTTTCTGTTTCTTTAGCCTTCCCTTTTTTTTTTTTCTTTTTCAAAACTCTTTATCTTTAATTATTCGCCTTTTTGTCTTTTTTAATATAGTAGCTCTACAACTTTTTTGCTCTAAATTCTAGAATGTTGCGAGTTTTTTTTTTTTTTTGTATAATTAGAATGTTGCGAGTTTCTATATACATAATTTTGTTTATGGATCGAATGATGCGGGATTCAATTTAAAAATAATTATAAAGACTTGAGTTTGAAAAAGAAAATAATTATAATTATAACAGCACATATATTATATAATTTAACTAAAAAAATCGATATAAAAAAAATAATTATAATTACAATAGTACATATATTATATAAATATGGGTCTTTGTTTTTGACCTATTTTCATATCTGGAGATAATGTTTATCCGTGAACTGCACATTTTTCAAGAAATTAGTCTAACCCTCTATAGATCTGGAATTTATTTTTGAATTATTAAAAAAAAAAACAAAAAACCTGAGAAAGTCGATAGTTGTAGTATAAGTTTTAAATTTTAAACGGACAAATGACAAAAAAAATAAAAAAATAAAAAAATAAATAAAAAGGGACGAAAAAATATATATATTAAACGCGGGTAGAATGCAGAACCGTTGTGTTTTCTCTTACGTAAAGGCACAACTTACGAGGAAGATGAATCTTGTGGGTCCTACATATAAATACGTTTATTGAAAAACCTGAAATATATATTCTACGTCACCTTACCAGAACTCAGAACTACTCTCTTGTGTGTGATAGAAATAAGATTGGTAAAAGAATCTTACTTTACCCCTGCGGCCCTGCCTTTGTATTTTTAACACGTTTCTCATCATTCGCAAAAAACAAAATCTAACAATTTTTTTTCTTTTTTTTACAAAAATATAAAATTTCCGTTCAATTATTTGTGACAAAGTAACAAAGCAAAAAAAAAAAACATTATCAACAAGAAAAAATAATTGCAGTTACCGCTTTAACAGATTTAAAATTATTTTAGTTCATCTTTGTAACAACAGAATTTTGTCACTGTATATTATAGAAAACCTAAATTATAAGAAAAACATCTGAATTTGATAACTAGGTTTTTATTTTATTAAATATTAGATTATATATGTTAGTTCTGTTATAGAAACAATTATGTCAGATGAGATGACAATGATCATAATATTTTTTTTTGTTAATCACCATACTTAGATATTTTCCTATGATAATCAAATTTTCCACTAGACTAATTTACGTCACATTGTCTTTCTAAAATAGTTTTCCATGGATTTTAATTATTATAATAACGTGGTTACATCAAATTTCTATTAATTGTGGACTGTGTTAGTATAAATTCTCCAACCAATAAAGTGATATGGATATGAACTAAATCAACTAATACAACTTAGACTCGACTTATTTGGAAGCTAAATTTTTGTCACCAAGTCATAACAATTAATGTGTGTTTTGGTATGATAACTGATGAGCGAGCGTGTGGATAGGTATATGTAATTTGCCAATGTGATTCGTAGGGCTAAAAACTGATTAAAAGGCGGCGAAAATATGAAATAATATCAAGGCCATGCAATGCTTCGTTGGCATGAAATGTGACACGCTTTGTGTTTTAATGTCTTGTGAAAGCGACAAAATATACGCGAAACGAGCAATGATACATAATGCACGAGTTCGTATATGCGGACATATGACCTAACTTAGAAAACAATCAATCGGCAGCTACATATGACCTAACCTGCTATTACTACCCCATTAATTGTAGTTGCTTTCCATTTGGAAACCAACAAAAATTAAATTAAACATATATATATATATATACATATGAATCTATATATTTTTTTACTATTAAAACCGTACCGCACCTTTTCCGTAGTTGTCCCGCCATCACCATTCAGAGCCTTGTTTTCTAATCCTAATAAAACCAAAAATTCATTACATAATTCTAAGCAGTGAAGACCGAATTAATCGGGTAAACAAAATAATCAAACGATGTCTTATGTAGTTTGATTTGAACCCGGAACTTAGATTGTTGATTTTGCCTAACAACAACTATTTATCATAACTAGATGCGTCTTTGATGATTTTAATTAAATATAAATGTTTTTTCAATATGTTTGACCTCTCTAAAAAACGTGTGTAATTTTATTTTCTAAAAAAATACCTAAAAAAATACCTTTAAAAAAAAACGTGTGTAATACTAATGCATGCGTGGTAATTAAATTGGTCGACTGTAAGAAGGGGTAAAAGGAAATTTCGAATGGAACTATGCAATTGCAAGATTAACAGATTGGGCATGGTAATCTGAAATGAAATAGCTTGTCCTATTTTAAGTTCAAAATGAAATATCTGTTTGAAGTTAAATACAGATCATATGATACAATTTACAACTAAAAACATGTATCAAATTCAAGTGCTAACAGGAACATCACGGAAATGAGATAACATCTATTATTTGTGTATTTTAAAATGGTTTTACAGAAATTGATTTTAGTTATTATTATTTTCTAAAAACTATGTCTGGACCTGGTAACTTATAATATTTGATTGTATATACATCTACTTAATGAAAAAGATATGAAACTTTGAAAGGGAGTTATATGCATATGTATATATGTCGGCGAAGTCAATTAAAGTTAGCAGACGAAGTCGAATATAAAGTTAAAATACCCATTCCCCTCCATATCCTAACTTTTGACTTTGAGGGTAAACGTAATAGTCTTATGGGCAAATGTTGCATGCATGCCCACTTGGATCATTGTCGTTTTCCTTTTCCCTAATTTTCTTCTATAAATATTTTCGGTCAAAGTATATAAAAGTTGGAGAAAAAATATATATACAGACCAAACAAAAATAAAAGCATGAAACATGTTGATGATATTCAATGGTTCCAAAATTGCGTTGAAAAGTTTTAAAGATGTGTGATGTGTCTCACATTAAAAAGCAGAACATTAATTGTCAATTATCGGTAATTTTTTTTTTTTTTTTTTATCAAACAATTATGGTAATTTTGTTTTGGAAAATAGAAGTAAAAAGAGTGGACACGCAAGTAAAGTTTTTCCTTCCGATTGTAGCAACAAATTATTAAGTAATTTCAATTAAAGCTGTAAAAAATGTTGTTTCATTTAAAAAAAAAAAAACTATTATAACATGCAAATGCTAAAACAAACACAAACGCAAACAGAAAGTTGAAGTCATGGTATGCAAAATTTGCGATGACCACAGTTACACAGTGACAACGACACTGCTTCAAGAATCAAGAGCTACAATAATTAAACTTTTGTATTGAGTAGAGATGCTGAAAAAGACTAGCGAAAGTAATGTAAGTCCAATCAAATTATTAAGAAGTTATATAAATAAATAAATAATATATAGTATATAGATAAGGGTAAGGGTCAGTCTTAAATCGAATCTTGTTGTCCTGTGATTATTAATGTAAAACGTCACAAGTACTCGTCTGCATTCGACGTGTGCCGGCAATTTTATCAAACCCACAAAGAGCTTCAATAATTATTAGTCCGCACAAGCAGCCAATACCATTCATCACCAATGCATGAGCCACACAAAAAAAATGATGATAAGGCATCATCCACAGGCAACGTAATTAATATAGTTTAACAAAAAAAGAACGTAATTAATATAGATTATTAGAATCTTAAATTTGTTCAAGGTCATTTAGAAGTGCCACTATATCAGTAGATGAGTTAAGCAACAACATTAGTAAAATACTACTATAAATGACTTAATGAAATAATAGAATGGTTTACCTATATTGTCTAAACAGACAAATAATGAAGCAATTAGTATAATCAATTGATACCGTGAGGTACACATTGGTCTTATATTGCCGCCGACCGTCCGACCAGCTTCTCATGTTGACTAGCCAATCTCTAGACACAGATTGATTGGTCCCAGTTCTCTTGTCATGCATATGATATGAGTCCATATTATTGGAAATTTGGAATCTTCCCTGTGTACAACCATATATACAACAAAAATTAGACGATATATAGTCGATAGGGGAGCCAGATAATTTTGGAGAATGATAAAAAAGGATATCGATTTAAATTAGAAAGTTTTCGGAGTTTGACCAATATCTTTTTCTCGGTTCCAAAGCAAACCCAAATTGAATAAATTAACATTTAGTTTTTAATTAGAGTAGATTATATAGGATACGTTACTACTATATGTCACCCCTAAAAGAATTGTGTTTTTATATTAGAACCAGACCACAGTTTTTTGTTCAGTATCTTAAATTCCTAAGAGTTATTTTCCCCAAAGCCCATCAAGTCAAAGACACAGCCCATTTGAAGATTTTTAGGCCTTTACTTTGAAATATAAAGGAGATTTTTTTTTGGAGGAATCGGATAGCAGAAAAGAAAAGTTTTCCAACTATGTTTTCTAGGCATACTGATTCCGTGATGCCTAATTTATATATTGAAGACATTATTTCAAAGTGTCTTGTTAATTTATTATTTATCTAGTTATAGGAAAAGTTAAAAATTGAGTCAGCTAATCACATTATTTCAAGATCTTGTAACTTAAGAATTATCTGACCAATCGCGCAGACTATATCTGTTGTGAATTGAATCGCTCAATGTCTGTTGTAAATAAAACAATCGTGTTTGTGAGATTCCCTCTAATAGACGTTGATGTTTTCAATAACAGAGAAAAGATCACCCTTTCAAGTGCAGTCACGAAAAATAGGGTAAAAAATTGGTTATCATATAAAAAAAAAAGAATAAAAAACAGTAATAATTCACAAAGAGTCAAATGAGAAAAGATTTCAAATGCTTGAGGAACTCCTTGGACTTCTCCAAATTCACAGCATGCCCTGCGTTCTTGATCACCACTATCTCTGCATTTTCTCCTATATGTCTGTTTCACCATTTTTTTCATTTTTTTTTTATAAAATATAATTTGTTGTTTCACAGAAACAAAGGTAGTTAATGTCAAAATTGAAATAAGTTGTTCACCTTTTCAATCTGTAACCTAGTTCCAATGGAAATATCTGATCTTCTTCTCCCCATATGATCAACGATTTCTAAATTTAACCATAAAAGAAAAACCACACACACAGTGTTACAGGGTTACTGGAGTCCATAACAACAACTGCAAAATTTTTATACCCCAAAAAAAAAAACTGCAAAATTTACATAGCGATTTAGATAATCTAAAAAAATCTGAAAAAAGAAAGAAAGCTAAAGTTTGTAGATTCACCTGATTGATTCTAGGAAGATCTGAAAGTCTCCGATCTTTGAGTATTGATTTGATCAAATCTCTCTTCTCCTCTACAAACTCCGTACACATTACCTTCACATTAGAAAAATGAAAGAAAACAAAATCAATAAAACCCACAAATTCTCAAAAAATCCAAAATTAATCAACAAACAAAAGAGATTAAAAACAACTTACATCGATAAAATCCCAGAGAAAAAACGATGGAACACCTTTGATTGGCTTAACGAAAGAGAATCTAATGAGTTCCTTAAGCTTTTCCGGCGTCTGAGGAATCAGAATTCCGGTGGCTTCTTCAAGATTCGGAACCTTAAACAATCCATCCTCCATATCTTTCTCCTCCAAGCAAACCCCGGCGCAGCATAGCACCAGCTTCTCCACTTTCTCCGGATATTGCGCCGCTAAACTGTACCCAACGAATCCACCGTAGCTTATCCCGACGATGTTCATCCTCTGGACCCCGTGCGCTTCCATTAAACGCATCAGACATCGAGCCTGGAATGATTCGGATCGGTTCGGTTCCGATGTGGAAGATAATCCGAAGAAGAGGAGATCGGGAACGTAGACGTTGAATCTGCCGGTGAAAGCTCGGAGATGTTCGCCGTATTGCCACATTGCGTTGGCGCCGAATCCGTGGACGAGGAGGAGATTAGGTTTAGATCGATTTGGGGATTTAGGAATCCAACAATGCATAGCCGTCGATGCGATGGAATTGCCGTGGGAGAGATCGGTGGTGACGGAGCGGAGACCGGCGTTTGCGAATGATTGCCGGAATAACCAATCACGCGACCCCGTGAAGCTGAAGCATCGCAGCAATTTCAGATGATCAAACATCTTGAAAATTTCTTTTAATCAAACAATTTTTTTTCTAAATGAAACAGAGTGGAGAGGAGGAGGGGAAGAAGAAAAGGCGTGACGTTGAAACGGAAGATAAAAGTTCTGGTTTCAGTTATTTGTCGAGAATCCATGATAAACGTGATTTAGAGCATTGAAAAACTAAAAAAATGATGTTAGTTATTTTTTAATTATAAATTTAGAATTAAAAATTTTTCATAAAAATTTTAGATTTAAATGGAAGAAATTTATTAGGGATTCTTAAAAAAAAAAAAAAAAACAATCGTTTTTTTATCGAAATAGAAGAAAAAAGTGTTTTGTTTTTTTGTTTCTTTTTTTTTTCTCATCCAAATTAACATGGATCAGATACGTGACACATAAAAATCGGTTCTTGTGTTTCTTAATTAAGAACCGACTTTACTCTTTTTAACATTTTTTTAATTATATAAATTCTAAAAAATATTCTAAAAATCTTTATAATTCGTATAATTTATAAAATTACAGTAAAGGGACTTGTGGAAATTGTAATTATATAAAGTACCGCATTGAAAAGAAATAAACAAAAAGACCCAGACATCCGATCAAGAGTTTCAATTCCAATCTGTACAGATGTAACAAGAATTGAGAAAACCACAACACTATTAATCTGTCGGAGATTCAATCATGAACCGAATAATCAAAACATTTTCTTTTAGGGGTTAAGAGAAGCAAAAGATAGCTTGGTGAACAAGAAAGGGCTTGCTAAATAATCTTTTTTTTTTTTTGATCAACATATAAATAATCTTTTATCTAAGTCATGAGTTTTCGGAGTCGTTTCTCAGCACTCTTTGCAGTCTTGTTGTGGGGTTCAAGGACCAATGCGTGCCTGAAATCTGCGGAGATATTAAACCATATGTTACGCTCCAAAACCATACCAGAAAGAAGTATATCTCGAATCAGATTTTGACAATAAATTCATATGGATAGATAGATGAATTCATTTCTTTTTACATTCAGAACCTTAAAACCGGTTTTTGTTGGTTATGGATCAAGAGCTAGTCTTCCAAACGTGTTAAAGAAGGAGGTAAATGAAGAGATTCTAATAAAATCCAGTATGAGTTTAGTTATAGTTTACCTGCAGCAGCTTCCTTGTACCGTATAAGTGATTCTCTAGCAGTCCCTCGCCTCAAATATGCTTTTACATTCTGTAGAAACAATAACTATAAGAATCAAATTTCCAAGTTCTTTGATGTCTATGAATCATACGTGGCTGTGTCTTTAGTGAGTGAGTGGTAATGAAATTGAATCCAATAACTCAATGTAACAAAAGTAAACTATGCGATAAAATGGAGTATAGAGAAATAAGGAAAGGTTAGGTAATCAAGTTTGCACCTTCTTATCGATCAATACAGCCTCGGTACAATCTTCTTCAGCTTGTTGGAAGCTATAAACAAACTCTCAGATCAGGAGAGAGAATAACAAATTATCTTCCGATCAGAATGAAAGATATGAAGAGCACAATTACCGGCCAAGTTCCAAGTAAGCTGCAGCTCTATTGCAAAAATAGGTAGCATTGGCTCCATTCAATTTGATAGCTTCACTATAAAAACTTACTGCCTTATTCCATTGTCGCCCTTTGAAAGCAGCATTTCCCTGGAATTAACATTTATCCACCGTAACTTTCTTTAAAATTAGACCATTCCATATGGATCAGAACCACATAGACTATTTGTCAAATTCAAATAAATCAAGAAAAGATAGTTTCCTTCTTCAGAAGAAAGCATAAAAGAGAGAGTTTTTTAATTTTTACCTTTTCCTTCATAACTTCAGAAGCCTCCATATTACCATTGGAGTCTGTCGCTGGAGCTAAGCTGGATGCAATTTCGGCTTGGTCCTGAAGGGATGCATATACATCGAGAATTGTATCGAGAAGGAACTTATCACCTCCATAGTAAGTAAGAAACGACACAGATATTGGACGGTCACCATGTTTCCCTAAAGGAATTGTAACCTGTACAATATGTATATAGATTTGTGTTAGAGTAACAAAACGGGAACAAGACAGTCCTCCAACCATTGAAAGAGAGAAAGAGGAAATGGAAATATACCTGACAACACCCAGACATGCTAGCAATGCTTGAGAGTGCATAATTTCGATCAAGAAACTCATTCAAAAAGTTCTTGTTCTTTGTGTTAAGCTTCGGCGGTGGATCAGCAACTGTGGGGATCACCAGAATTCCATCTTCCTAGTAATAAGATACCGTATATATGGTTTATCATAATACTATAGAACTACAAAAGCCGAGTAGAATCCCCCAAAAAATGAAGTTTGACAATGCAACCTCTGCAATTTTCTATATTTCAGTGGCAAAATGTCCTCAAGATACTGATGTCAAGGCATTGAGAAATTTTAAAATTTCCGAAATGGAAGGGTACCTTTAGAAGGCTCTGAATGGTAGCCCGCATCTCAGTTTTCACTCTGTAGAGGGATTTAATGCTCTCGTTTCTGCTCTTCAGAGCTGCAACAACATCATTGGAGAATCTTGGGCCTAGAAAAGATTTGCATGTTTGCGCCCATTCTTCGTGATTTGTTCGGAACTCATGCCTGGTTGAAAGATAAAACTTTTCTTTTATTAATGCATATAACAAGATTTATGAAGAAAACTAGTTACCTCCAGCAAAAAGAGAATAACAACAATCTTTAATTGTACAAGTTGAAAAGGAACGAGAGAGTAAAAAATAGTGTTGATGTGGTGAATAACTTTACAAGGTGGGTAATACAAAAAAAGCGAGTTTCTTCACTTTACCTTTGTATTGATAACATCACCGATGAGAGAGCTCTCAAAGTTGATGCTGAATTTTTCGATTTTCCAGATTTCTCACAGAATTCCGCGAGACTCGGGACATTTGAAGCAACATATTGACCAACGTTAATATGTTTTGGAGTCTGGTCTGCACGAGCCAGTGGTCAAGAGATATAAGATATGAATCTGGAGGAGGGCAAAGCGAAGGAAGCAATGCTAATGAAAACTTACAGCCAGATAGATTTTCGATTGCCTTCCTGACAACATGCACTGACTTTTGCTTAGGAATGTCAGAGAGCTCGAATAAATCATCAGCGAAGATTAAAGATCTTTGCCTTTTATGTGTTACTGCACTCAGATTTAGTAAGGCATGCCCAACTTGACACAAAACAGATGGGTCACGTGCAAACCATCCTACAGACGAATCAAAAGAAAAGATATCAGGAAGGCAAACGCGTAGAGTAACATTTACCACTGAAATTACAAAAAAGGAAAGGGATTTGACAAGTACAAGGGTTCTTTGTATGATTCTATATGATTCCATACAAATACTGTAAAAACTTCTAATCCATGAATGTAATAATATGCTAAACATTGTTTCATAAAACGAAAGGGAAGAAAGAAAGTAACGTACCAACAGTCTCTAGGCTCTGGGAATTGGGCAAAACTCCAACTGAAGAAACAGTCCCCTGAGATGGTCGGAAGGCGAGAATACCACAAAATGACGCTGGAATTCTAACACCACCAGTGGTATCGATCCCTGCAAATCAAGCATTTTGTTATTAACACAAAGAAATGCTATTGGTAACCATAAGTCGACCCAAAAAAAAAAAAACACATTGCCAAGAGAAAACGAGGAGATTAACAATACCAAGTGCAAAGTCAACGAGTTCAGCCCCGACAGAAACTGCTGAGCCACTGGAACAGCCTCCGGGAACATTAGATGGCATCAGTGGATTAATAGGAGTGCCATAGTGCTTGTTTTCTCCAATAATCCTGTAACAAATCACATTCAAAACCCAAATTATTTCAAAATCAATTACCGAAAACTCAATTCATGGTTAGATTAGATGGGAGGAAATTAAAACAATGGAGAAATACCCGAAACCCATCTCATCCATGATTGTCTTGGCAACACAAGTAGCTCCATTTTTCAAGAGCGTTGTCACAACCACAGCAGTTTTCTCTGCAGCCTCGTGAGTCTTCTTCCATTGTAGACTACCAAATCCTGTGATATAATCCTTAACATCGAACCTGTAAAAATAGCCATATCCCCAAAATAAATTTCTTCATTCATTGCACATGACTTCGTCTAAGCAAGTCAAAAATTCAATTAAACCACAAAATTTCAAAACTTTCAAGCGCAATCGTTATATGCAGAAGAGAAACAAAAAGCATCATTCGATTCGTTCTTTAGAAACGCGCGACAGGAAGACGAAGCTTTTTTTTTGTGTGTGTATATAGCAAAACCGATGACAGAAAAAAAAGTGAAGAAATTGAGAGAGAGGGACATACGCGTCGGAGATAGAGAAGGTAAGACCGGAGAGGGATTGTTTGGCGGCAGGAGGAGGCGGAGGAGGAAAAGGAAGAAGTTCGAAACGATCTAAGAAAGCACCAAAATCCTCTTCTCTAAGGGCTTTAATCCGTCGCTTCCGAGTCTCCGCCAGAATCACGATCCCGGCCACCGTTACGCCGATCACAACCCATACCTTTGGATTCGACGCATTGCTTTGAATCAAAGTCAGCGTTTTCGACATAACGCGATCTCGCACGAGGAGAGAGAAAGAGCGAGAGAAGGGTTTTAGGAGGGTTTAAGAGAGAAAAAATAGGAAAGAGAGACGATTTGGATTTGGAAGAAGCACAAAATGCTATAGTGCGCAGGGTGTTTAACCTTAATTAAGTACGCGTGGTGACTCGGTGAGCCGTGAACTCAGGTCGGTTGCCCAAGGCGAATCTTCTTTTCGAGACTTACTTGGTAACAATAACAGTCGAAACTGGTATTTTTTTTTTCCATAAATTTTAATTCTCTTTCTAATCGTTTCCTTTTTATAAATTAAGTGTACAAATTGATTTATATTTTAAATCTTTTTTGCCCCTTTCTTTTGATGAACTTTTCCACTCGTGGAAAATTAGTTTTAAGCAAGTCAAGCCACCCAAAACGCCTATATAACTAATTTTTTAAAGAAAAAACTGAACTTTTCTCTTGACAATATAAAACATTGTTATAACTGATTTGTTAAGTTTCCATATGCTATAGCCTTGCCCATCAATCCAATTTTTCGTCAGTTTATAAGAAATCCAAATTACATTTTTTTGAGTGGCATGCCAATCCAAATTTGGTAGATAAAATGGCATGGCGATCCGGATTTGTAATCTAATAATTTAGCTCAATACATACTCCTATTCATAGAAATATGATATATGAACTGTAGAAAGCATGACAGAGAAGAATATTCAAAGACGGAATATATACAAGAGCAATCCAACACTTGACTATATCAAATATTAACCGAGAAAAAGCCATATGATAGAATAACAAAAGAAAGAAAAAACTAAATTTTGTATAAAAGAACATGTCAAAATACAAAACTTAGACGACGGAAGGATATAGTGAACATTCTATATCCTGAATCTAAATCCAAAGTAATTAATAAATGGTAATATCAACTATGGTATTTACAGAGGACGCAAAAAGTTAGAAAGTAAAAAGATGATGAGAAGAGAACATACATACAAGTCAGAAATGTCATTCAAGGAGAAATGGACATCAAAGTGTCATCGTTCAAAAGAGAATCAATGTCAATTAAATCGTCTTCTTCACAGTTGACTAGTTCCTCTCTGTTGTTTATAGATGAGCTTGATGAAGCCTGTTCAACAGTTTATCACAAGAATGTTCAGCAAAATATGATAATCTACGATATTGCACTTTATATGTTTATGTTATGGACTCTAGGGTGTACCTCGTTTTCACGGAAGCCTTCGACAACGGTTAGGAGTCTACGGTATTGATCCCGTGCTTCTGGGTATTGAACCATCGACTTAACCCGAGTGAGAGCCTTTTGAAGCCTTTCCTCGGTTTGTTTTCTTCCCTTTTCTAGAAAATCATAGTCATCTTCCTGTGGAATCGTAGGACCACTTAGTACTGATACAGATGGTTCTGGTTCCACGGTTTTGGCGATTGCATTGCGTTTAAACCCTCTTAAGCCACTACCTTTACGTCTCCAACGCAAAATGATTTTCTCGAGTACTCCCACAGACCAAACGATTGGTCGGTATTGTTTCCGGACCTGATGTCCTCTCACATGAGCCTATACGTGAAAGCATGAAGATTCCAGCAATGAGAAAGCAGACAAAGATTTAAGGAAAGAAAAAACAGAGGCAAGAAAGGCCAATGAAAGGCAAACCTGAATCTTAACGACTCTTTGTCGGATTAAAAGAAACTCTTTTCTCTTCTTCCAACCACGATATTTTTTCTGGATATGGATAGCAGCAGAATTTACAGAGACATCACCGTGTCCTGGATTCTTAGTTTTAGAAGCTGCAAAGGAAACAGCTAGCTCGTTGGAGATATCAATCTCGTCATCATCGCCAAATTCAGACAGCTGTTTCCGCTGGAACGATTGCATCCTGAATACTTGATGAAGACGATCAGCTGCTTGTGTAGCATTACGGACAGCGGTAAGTGAATCCTTCAAGGAAAGTGTTTCTGGTACATCGCCATAGCTCATAGGAGCAGCGGTTCGCTCTGAGACTGTTTGAGCAGCTTTTGGTCCAGAAGAGTTGGCAGAGCTGTTTTCCTTTGAGTCCATTGTTAGCTTTTCAAGATAACTAGTCAAGGAAGACTCTGCAAGAAAACCCGAAATTCCCCTGTGTCCATTTACGTAAGCCAAATCAGCAGCTGTTTTGCCCAATGGAAGCTCTGGAGATGGATCCGTCAATGCCCCAGCATCAGCACCTAGAGAGACAAGCACAGCGACAGTTTCCTCCCTGAAGTTAACAGGAAGTAGAGTTAATTTGATATGGAAATGTGGACCAACTAATAGAGCTAAAGACGCATTTGAGCATCTTTAAAGAAATGAAAAAGCTCAAATCATAGAGTTAACTTTCCAATCCAAGACAAAAATTTATGATAAAGAAAACTGAAGAAAGGTAAGATAGAGGTCTTTTACCTGCCACTAAACGCAGCCCAATGAAGGGCGGACCACCCATTTGCATCACGGAAGTTGATGTTAACCCCTGCTGCTAAAATTGGTTTAATAGCCCAATCATACCCAAGCGCTGCAACAAAGTGTAAAACACCCAGTCCGTCTTCATCCAGTATGTTTGGACCCTTACCCTCTTCAGTCACTTTATGGATGAGCCATATATATAGTTCTTCCTCAAACTGTTCCCTGAAAAGCCGTCCTTTTGCTTCTTGTTTGGTTGAATCTCTCTCGTATATTTTTGGAAGGAGATACTCTTTTTCCTCCTTTAGCAACACGATTTTACTGATTTTTCTTCGTTTCTCCCCAACATCTTCAAATATATGGTGTTCGTGAACAAAACCTCTGTGAGCAAGCAGCCTCTCAAATCGCAACTGAAGTGATGCTTCATTTGTATATGTACCATAAATATCAGCAGCATCAATTTTTTTGGTAGAACCAGAAAGGAAGTCAAATTCTCGTAATTCACTGCAAGCAAATCTGTTGGAGCATGTAACATAAAAGGGCACTTGACCAGCTGTATGCGGTGGAGAATGACAGCAAAGAACACCGTCGACTAGAATTTCAGCAGGAACCTCCACTTCACCAAACATGCATGACCAGTTATATTTACTTACTTCTTGAAGACTAAGCAGAAATGTCCCAATAACAATGACCTGCAGATAAAGTGATACATGCGAAAGAAATTAGTCCCCACAAACAAAACGAGCAAAAATGGAGAGCTAAAAGGGATTAACGCGACAGAAAAAGCATTACTAATAAGAAAACGGAAACGATGCTAAACAGGATGAACCTGCTGCACGAAAATCAACAAAGGACTGTAAACTCTACCACACAGCTGAAATGATCGGAATATTAACCAGAATACAGCACAAAATATTTTGGAAAAACTGCTTCAAATTCTTACCACAAAAGAGTACAAGCAATTACTACAGTTTAAAAATAATTTGGAAAAAGCAAAAATTAAGCATCTTCACCGAATGGTACACCACCAAACCATTTTTTCAAATATGAACAGTGCTGAAAAATACCTCAACTTCGGCGTCAGTCTGTGCGCATTTTGGCCAAAAATCAACTATGGTGAAACGCTGATCCTCGGAGAGAGAAGGGCTCAAGGAGGGGCCAGCTGCTGCAGTTTCACAATCAACAGTGGTCCATTCAATATCTCCACGCGAAGACTGCATCTGCAAATCCTCCATCTCGCCAAGTTCTTTACTAGCCCACCGAGAAAAACTATCGACCTTCTTCAAACTATCTTCGTGTCTCAACAATGATTTCTTTACAGGTATATATTCAGATTCCATACTTGAAGGAGGAGCTTGAAAACTATTCCCAACAGGTTGCTGATTTTCACTGCCAAGGAGACTAGAAAATGTCTCAAAATTATCTTGTGCACTTCGCTCAAATAACGCCAGATCAGTGTTATCAGTCATTCCAGAATGTGAAACCAGATCCACGGGCCATTTTGGAAATGGTAGGTCATCCTGAACTGGAATCTACAGAGATGAGTATCACGAAATCAGAGCACTTAAAAACTAATCTTCATGACAGCAATAATGCAGGCTTGAATAATTAAGTTTACAATCTATACAGGAGAAGGAGCCATTAAACAAACGTAGGTATAATATGTCTTTTATCTTCCTATCTGAAGTCAAGGTAAAAACTGATTCAGGCATAAAATGCACCTTTTTTATTAAGAGTAGGCACCGACAGATAATTTATCTTCAACAAATTACCTTTACAATGTGTCAATGGCAGAAATATTAACCCTGAGAAAATTGCTAATGAAAACATGTAAGACATAATACAGCTGATATAGCTTCAGAGTTTGATGTGCTATGACATCAACACGCATTTCTATGTTTTTTCCTCAAATTACATCTTTCCCCTTTGTACACTTCTTAGCAGCCATCGACACTTTCATATACTTCCGCTCATAATATCAACGCATAGCTCTTGAATGAATAATTATAATAAGCAGTACACTACCTGCCAATTTAATTGGGTTTGAAGAGGATGTCTGAGATGCTCTGCCTTTAACAGCTCACCTTTGTCTGTACGCTCTTCCACCACCATTGACTCAGTATTAGAAGATTGCACCTGAGTCAACAAATTATTAGAAGGTTGATCATATCTTGTCACTAAATTCTCGACGGCATCCCAAGCTTGGACATCAAATAATCTCTGGGAATCATTTTCGGTGACTCTGTTCAAATGAACCTGTGTATGCACGCCAGGAGCTGATGTCCAACCATTGCGATTTCCTAGACAGGAAAACAAGGCACTCTTATCAAACATGCAGACTGTAAACTATAAAGACAGGTGAGTACCCAAAACAGAGCTTGTACAGTAAGAATTCAATACCATCCTGCTTGGCCCTTATCTGAGGAGTACCAGTTTGAGGTTCAGGAGATGCTCGTAAGACAGAACTTGCTTGATGACTATCCCCTGCGCCAAAGCTGATATAAGGTGGTGTTGAAAATTACACACACAACCAAGAGCATGTGATGTTTACAGATATGAAATACCCGTATCAGCATCTTCACATAACGATGACAATGTGCTGGTCGGGCTTGCTGATGATTCCATATTCACTGAAGCTGTGCCATTTACAGAATTTGAATTGTTTTCTTTCATTCCTATACTTGTCCGGTTACCCTGTATAATTTACAATATAAGATGAACTTAAGAAAACTGATCAGTAGAAAACTACACTACAAAGGAACAATGTAATGTGAAATGATGGAAATTTATATTTATACTAGTAACAGCACAGACAGCAAGAGCTATACCTTAACCTCCAAGTAGTGTACGAAAACAATATGCATCAAATCTCTGTAACAATACAGCACAAAACAGAGTATCTAATTAAAAAACTGAAAACACCCTATGAAGAACATAATATCAAGAAGCAAAGTCAACTTGTACAAGTGAATTTCAAAGATTGCATGAGAATAGTGACTCAGTTGGTATTTTGATGTTCTACACTTAACCCACGAAAGCCTCTCAGAGATCCAAAGGAAAACAAAGACAAAGTAGCGACTATGCCATGAAGGTTCACTGCCTTATTCTCAACTAAAACCCAATGAGATTAGGTTTCTCTATTTGATCACCTTGAAAATTATGATCATAAGCGTTCCCTTTTCTGTCCAACATCTAGAAGGCATGCTATACCCAACAGAATAAGGAAAACTGAAATATGGACATACGCAGACTCACTGTTCAAGCATCCAGTAGCATCGTCTCTGGAAATTCTCGTTGCCTTCCCCATGTGCATAGTAACAATGTAGCACATCAATGCTTCCTACCTAAATACACTTTAACAATATTACTCCCAACAATTTAGATACATTGCATTATCAACTAATTTAATCCAAAGCCAGAAGTAGAACCAAGTAACAGGTTCAATGATTGGAAAACACAAAACAATTACGGAGACATCAAAGAGAATTCTAACCTTCAGCTTCTCATGAGCTTCTTTTATTGTTTTCCCATCCTTCTTCTTCCTCCAGTTATGTCCGTCTTTCCTAAAATATCTAAGCACCTTCCTATCGAAAAGAAAGAGTGAACCACCTATAAGGGTGGGGAGATGATGTCAGTTTACAGGAAAACTAGTATTTGAAAGTTGTAAACTATTGTCACCACACACAATGTAAAAAAAGTCTAATTCTTCTTCGAAACACAAATAAGATGAACAGAACGGTGCAGGTATAATTTATAGCGAACACGAGTAGAACATAATATATGCAAAAAGTTAACTGTTATGCATGAAATTTGTTCGAATCCTAGTACTTGACATTAATGGAAGACAAAGTGACGATTCAGCATCCCGACCATCGATTCATGCACTCAATAACTTTACAAGATAAACTGCAACCAAAAACAAGGGAACTCTGCAGTAAACGTACTTGCTGGTCGGCTGGGAGACTCTGACGCGATATGAAACTTCTGATAGTTCCGAAGAATTTCACAAATCTCAGCAGGCCTAAGCCACCTGTGTTGGGCTTCTGACAGCAACTGTTCCATATCTGCGAATTCGTAAAGAGGCAAAAATCCATCACTCCTAAGACCTTCTTGACTCTGAATAAATTTCCCAAATAAAGAGCCGTTAACACTAGTACACTACCGCTAACAAAATATGAATATCCCCAATGCAACAGAGCAATTCAACTGTAACGCAGAAATTTCGATTTTTAATTGGATAAACACGCCGAACAGCACCAGCAAGAAAGTGGAGTGAGCCAAGTTCCTCTCTAATGGAAGGAAACGGACTCGATTCCTTCGCCTACCAAATGTGGTAGCCAGAAAAACAAAAGATAGCAACATAAACCAAATCGAAGCTAGTAAAGGAACCAAAACGACGGAGGGAAATAAAGACTCGAGAACGAAATAGGAAAACAGAAAGAGACCTAATCGAGGAGGACTAGTAAATCCAAAAGATCCGCGATCCGCCATAAGAACATAAACCCGAAAATCCACCAAGAGATCTCTAGCTTCTGAAATCCCAAAAAGAATCAAAGAACCCTAACCGATCTGAGTATGCATGAACAGATGAACTGAGAAGCTTATATGTTTCCTTCGTTTCGGGCTTTTCCGGGTGTGAAAGCGAAACCGTTTCTTTCTTTTTCTCCGATATTTTTTTTTCTAGTATCTTATTGGAGCGAGACCGAGGATAACAATGAAATCGCCTTGTTTATAAACAGCGAATTATATCACTTATCCAATAGACATTTGACACGTATACACATTACATTTGTCTCGTCCATGTCCTTTGTATCATATTATCACTAAAAGCTTTTTTATTCAAAATTGTTGTCAAGTGTCTTTTCCCTCTCTTTCTCGCTCGCGGCGGCTGATCGGACGGTGGAGATTCAAAAGTGAAGATCTAAGTCGTGGTGTGACCGAAGAGGACGGAGACTCTAGTTGCATTGTGTTAAAGTCGATGAAGCCATGTGAAATCATCATCATTGTGACATTAAACATTTCAATGAAAATGCAGTCGAGGACTTGCGGTTTCTCTTCTTGCGGTTTCGAGTCTCGGCTTTTGAGTTTTGAGGTTAACTCGAAGTATTTCATAGCACAATAATGAGATCCATGACACTATATCTGGGAACCATGAAATTTCCTGAAATCGATATAGGCTTCAGCTTTTCCCTCTACTAGATGCTCTATAGATTTGAGTAGTCAAAGACTAAGATTCTTCCCAAACAATGCAGAAACATCGAAACAACTTACAAATTTTATGGACACAAAAAGAAACTATGAAAAGAAGAACGAAGCAGCTCAGACCATGTATGTCATACCGACCTGCATCAGATGTGACTGAGGCACACTCAAATTTGCGATCCCTCTTCTGCAATTCTTCCTCAGGAATGCGTAGAAGTAATTTATGACTAGCTTCTTGATGAACCATGAATCTTTTCTTGCCCTTATATCACCATGTCCAAGTAGATACACGACCCCTGATTCTTTTGCTTTGTGTATGAACGATAACTCTCTCTCCAGGCTTTGCTCCGCTTCAGAAACAGAGGAATCAGATGATGCATCAAAGGGCTGGTGGTTTGTGTGATTAGACGAAGTGCTCATTTCCATGATCGGTTTGTTTAAGTCTCTGTATTCAGCGAGAAGAGGAACTCCCATTGAGTACATGCTTCCGTTGGGGCCAATAACGACTCTAGAACCTGAGAAATCTTCCTCTGAGTCTGAATCATCGTTCCCGTCGCTCTCCAGGGAACGTTCTTGAGCTTCTCTCCGGATAAACTTCTCGAGGCTCTCGATCAGTAGTTGCTCAAATGCTTGGTGGTTCTCCTTTCTTGCATCCTTGTAACCATACCTTCACCACATATAACCCAAACGGGGTTTACATTCGCTTTTCAGCTACAAAATGGAACAGAATAAAAGAGGAAATATGTTCCTGCGGGCCAAATTGGAACCACTCTTATGACATACTTCACTATGTAATTAAGAAGATAAGGAAATTTCAGGTCGAGTTGAGAAGATCTACAACCACGGAAAATCGGAGCAGTGAAGCGGAAAATAAAAAAAAACCGACCTGGCAATGCAGCGGAATAAGTGATAGCTTTTGGTGCACACGCGTCTGAAGAGGAACCTCTCATTCTGGGGTACAACTGGAACTGGAACGTATTTTATGCAGACAAAAATGACCATGGAATGGATTGCAGGAAGTGTAGTCAGAAAATGGCCAAATATTGCTGGAACTCCCTTCACTAACTCATTGTACAACAAACCGATACCGGGAGCTCTTATTGTTCCCAGGTTGCACCCAAGTTCTCTCATCAAATCCATCGACAGCTTTTGTTCAACTTCTGTTTCATACCTGAGCTTGCTTCCATAGTTCCATATGTACATTATACCAAACATGATTACGGCAAAAACCAATATTATCCAGCTTCCATCCCCGACACTCGCTATAACTGATGAGAAAAAGATTAATTCAACTCCGAGGAAAACTATCAGAAAGCCAATGACGATTACGATATTTATCTGCCATATAAGAAGCATGATTAACGTCACTAGAATTGTTGTTGTCATCATCACACCAAGCTCGGCCATCCCTGGGAAATTGAAAAAAAAAAAAAAAAAAAAGAATCAAAAAGGGGGAAGCATATCAGACCACCGAAGCTAAAAAAGGGAAGCAGGAAAAAACAACTATTACCATATGCATTTCCAATCTCATTGATACTTGAAATTGAGCAGACGACGACCAGGCAAACGGCAAGCAGGAACCAGTTTAGGACAGGTATGTAAATCTGACCCATAAATTTCCGAGATGTGTGAATAATTTTGAGACGAGGGAAACAACCCAGAGCTGTTGACTGTTTAATACATGAAAATGTTGCAGTCGTCATTGTGCGGCTGGCAATCAGAGCTGCAACATTGGCTATGAAAAGGACCGGCCAGAATGCAGCACCTGCAGAAACGTATGATGAATCAATAACTAACACTAGTATGAAATATAAGTCACTAACCCACACCACAAAAACAGCCTTCCTTTGCAGCTGTATCAAAGTGGTTTTGTTTGCTAAAGAGGCATGAATATTACTCACTGAAGGAAGTAACTGAACTTTACCTGGAACAGATGAAAAGAAAGATTGACTAGCATCCGCATGATTCTCCATCAGGTATGCAGCTTGTCCCATATAGCCCAACATGAGGCATGGCAGGACGAGACACACAAATGTAAGCTGCAGAAAACCACTACGAAATTAATTAAAGTTGCAGAAAGTAGAGCACAAATAGCATACAACAATAAAAAGGTAAACATCACCCCCAAAGGCCATTCTACTTGTACCTGGACTGATCGTACAGAAAAGTAGCAAAGGTCTGCAAATAATGCCTCTGAGCCTGAAAGATAAAAATTATATAACATGAACAATCAACAAAGGAAGAATTACAGTATTAGGCGGAGTATTGAGTATAAAAAAGCTCACTCGGTTCTGTTAGCGTTTGCAACAAGAGTAATCTAGTTCCTTTTCTGATGAAATTGTAGCCAACCAACAAAATTGAGATATTTACCTGTAGCACAGAGAATGCAACCTCCAAGTGCATACCACGCATTTATAGAGTTCCTCTTGAAGAAGTAATAGATGTGGATAGGATTGAATGCTCTGTAAACACTGCTATCGTATTTGACCAGGTTGTAAATTCCAATACCAGCAAGACAACAGAACCATATAAGTAAGGCGGGACCTACTACTAGTCCCATCTTGCTAGTCCCATACTTTTGTAGACTAAACAGAATCACCAGAAATGCAACCGAAATCATCACCACTTGATCTGCAAAGAAGAAACAAGAGATAGCTGAACAATAGCAAAAGATACAATGAAAAAGACAAATAACCAGCACCAAACAGCTTCGAAATTTATTACACTATCATCTACATTACCTTGTTCAACTGCATCAATTCCGACCTTAAGTCCACCAACAGCTGACATTACTGCATTATGCAAATCAAGTAATTCAGATATGTCCTTATGGTAGTCAATTCAACAGAATCATGCCTATCAACATACTTAGAAAAGGTTATATAATAACCTGACATTGCAGGAGTAACAACTCCATCGGCAATCACCATGGAAGTTCCAGCAAGAACTAGCACAAGGAGAAGTTTCTTCAAAATTAATGAATTCTCGAGTTTTTCTTTTAGTTTCAATGATCTCTCAAGCTCAGGGCAAGGCACCTTCAGTCTAAAACTTGAAATCCGGGCGTCTGAGCGAAGCTGATTTGGGATAAGACTAATCTTGGCATGACGAGAGATTAATGAGTATAACGCAAAGGTCCCACCTGATAAATCATAAGTAATCAAAGCAGTTGGCACTGTTTGTACATAAAAGATTTAAAGCAAGACTATAATTAGGAGATCAGAATAGCTTAAAGCATACCTTCACCGTCATCATTTGCCCATAGAACAACAAGAACATATTTAATAAGGGGGATCAAAAGTAACGTGTATAACACTAGTGACAATGCTCCAATGACATCTTCTTTTTCTTGGACAGGTGATTTACTGAACATTACACTGAACGTATACAATGGACTGGTTCCTACATCTCCAAAGACAACCCCTAGTGTCTGGAATGCAAGCAACACTCTCCTCCCGACGGTCAAGTCCTAGCAAAGTAGCGATACACAAATAGAAGTTTCGTTAACTATGCAAAGAAAAGTACTGGCTCACAAAAACAAGTCATAGATCATCCAACATTTTTTATCTGGACAACTTGCAAAAAATAAAGTAGTAGCTTCAAGCAGAAAACTCCTCCATAAATCATCAAAAAGACAAGCACGCCAGTGCTGAGATTAAGCTTCAGAATCAGAAAGCACATAGTCACTGATCTCAGACAGTGCATCCCTTGGAAGTTTCCATCTCAGGACACAACCATCACTAAGGAAAGCATATCAAACAACATCCCCCAACATGATAGACTCATGAGCCTATCTCCATCGCAATAACTTGGGAGAATCGCATACTAACTCATCACAGGCATTTCTGATTCCTGTTTCTAGTCGATAACCTTCACATCACTAAAATAATTTTCACTTAAATCTCTTATGGCACTTCCCTAGTCACTGGTGCTTTCTAGTTCGTATCCGAACTCTGGCAAAGACTATTTGTTTAAGTTACCAACAATTGTCTAAGAATACACTCGCCGTGCCTGTCCATGGCTATTGCAGATATGCTTTGTACTTATTATATATGAAATGCACAAATAAGAAGCCATCATTCACCTCGTAATCATTCCTCGGAGCACCAGGTACTTCAAGGGCTTCCACGTCGAAGGAGTCAACACGCGGACCGGTACGGATCAAGCGATGCTCCGCTATCTCTTCATCCTCGGATTCCAGTCCGGTACCATCGAATCCGTCATTATCATCGTCAACGCCGATCTCGGAATCATCATCGTCTTGAATAACCCATCGAGACTCGATAGAGTCCATGGATGCCAAATCTCCAAAGCCACCACCTGAGCTAGCGATCTCTTCCTTTTCGGAACCCTCCAAGCTGCTATCCTCCGCCATTTTCAGAACCCTTGGATTGCAATCAAGGCTGAAAGAGTTTCGAAAAACGGATCACACGAAGAACTTTGAATCGCCGATTTGACAGATACATATATGGATATATAGAGTTACAAAAACCTCCGAGAGATTCTCAGAATCAAACGGGAAGAAGCGTAGAAGTAGAGTTTCGCATCCGATTCCGATCAAAATATCTCAGGAGCAAAGAGATTTCTCGACGGGATGTCTTGTTTCTTTACTGCCAAATGCCGATGTTCTCAAATCTCTGCTTTACCAGTTGCTGGTGAACCGGTCCGATACAAAGGTGACTCGTTACTCGTACGGGGTTGAAGATTTGTACCGGATTAAACCAGAACGAATCGGTTAGATGGGGCTATCTCAGTATATTGATCAACGTTTGGTTTGAGCCTTGAGGTCTAAACAGTCAATTTAACCGATTAAATAAATGATTGGGTTTCCATTTCAAAAACTATAAAGGACAAGTTTGTAATTAAACTTCAGTGCACCGGAGGACTTTTCATTTTCATTTTTTTTTTTTGTTGCACAGACTACCCAAGCCCTAAATTTTCTTCTCCTCCGTTCCCTTCTCAAGTCTCAATCTTCTTCCCGGACTTTTCTTCTCTGGGCCAAAACCATGTCGCACTTCGGAAGGTCAGGTAGTAGGAGGCTTAGAAGCAGTCATTTGCTTAAGAACATTTCTAATCTAGTTTAACTACCTTCAGGTCCCGAAATGAGATGATTACAGAGTGAGAGAGACTATCGAAAGAGGATAAAATATATTTATTAAATAACATCAATAATTCAAAATATATTTATATAGAAGTGCTAATTTGTTCAAAGCTAAAACAAACATGTCTAACTGGGAAATCTTTGAAGACCTTATGTTAAAAGTACAGACCAAAGAAATTAAACGTCCCCCGAAGCAACTTCAGAAACCACCTCTTCATATTCCTTTGTCTCTTCGTCGTACTTGTACCTGCAAGAATATTTTTGATTAAACGGATAAGTGCAACTCAACATCGCAAAGTAAGAATCGGAGAAGAAGCAGATGATTAGAAGACATGGAGAAAGAGATCAGTAATAGTTTTTTCTTTCTAATGTTCTAAGCTCGTGGCAAGTAAATTACCATTTGCCGGTTGTTGCGGAGCAGTATAGTCCAGTGTTTGGGTCATAATAGTAACCAAGGCTGCTGCTGTAGTAGTACCTGAAAAGTATTTAGTGTTATATAACTTTAGAATGCATTCAGATAAAAGAAAATGAGTATCATATCATTATACTTAATAAC
Source organism: Kernera saxatilis (assembly GCA_900406395.1). Taxonomy (NCBI): domain Eukaryota; kingdom Viridiplantae; phylum Streptophyta; class Magnoliopsida; order Brassicales; family Brassicaceae; genus Kernera; species Kernera saxatilis. Next base: position 40,129 of record OVAY01000663.1, read on the forward strand.
ACAACACTTCAGCCAAAAAGCTGGCTGATCCAGCAAGAGAAGAAAGGAGTGTGTATACACATACCCTGAAGACTCGTCAAAGACATAATCAGATCCAGCATTTGTGTGCCCATGTTGCAAGGCTCCAGCTGTCGAAGAAACCGGTTAAGGGAAAGTTCGAGAAATAATTTTAACTATTTGTCTTCTTATAAGCAGTGGAAACATTTTTAAAGCTCTTACTTTCAGCAACTGTGGTATCAGGATTAAGCTGAGTGCCCGATATGGAGCCAGAAGGTAAATTAGAGGAAGGATTTGAAGCATCTTCATCATCGCCAAACATATCACAAGATTCTATATTAGCATTCCCATTTCCTCTCGCTTGAGCTAGTCTCTCATATCCCTCTAAAAAGACCAGCATAGAGAAGAACAAGTCAAGCAAAGCCCATTGTTCCCTATTGTTGTGAAAAAGGAAATATCACGATGCAGACGAATCTCAGCTTCAGCAACAATGGTAATATGGAGATTAAAAAAGCATTAGTAGCTCTAACCTGCTTCACGTTGAAAAACTTCTTGCTCCTCATGATAAACGTCTTAAATACATAAAAAGAGGAACTGATGTTAACAAATGGAGGACATCATATTTGTTGTAGCGAAGCTTGTCATAGCATAAATAATACGAGACTTAACTGTAGTCGCCATTCTGGACGAGCTTGTCTGCATCCTCAGTAAGCTGATCAAAGATAAGCTTTGTCTCAGATGTCATCTTCTCCTTGCGATTATTCGAATTTCCTTTCAACCTCCTTAAAGCTCGAAGGACCTGTAACAATGAACCAGAGTTAGCTTACGTGTTTGAAGTATGTATAATCAACAATGCTATCTGAAGCTGATATTCTTAACTATCCAATCCGTGTTTCATGTTCTGGAACAATATAACTTGTTAAAACGAGAATGAGTCTCACCGTCTCTCCTGGCTCAAGGACGTTAGCAATACGCCTCTTTCTGATTCCAATATCTTCTTGAGAAAGTTCATCCACTGGTTTTTCGTTCCCACTATCTTCATCCTTCTCAGTATCATTTGCAGCAGATCGTCCCATATACATTGGATTAGTTTCAATACTGTCAAGCCATGCATCCTGAAAAAAATAAACATGTAAGACAACCCACAAAACACATTGGAGCTAAAATTTACAATGAAAGATGTGTACTTGGCACCTTGACTTCCTTTTCTCTAACATATTCTACAAAGTTCCCATCAGCATCAAAGTATCCTTCTTCTTTCTCCCTGTCCAGACTAAAGGCTTCGATCTGGATCCCATCTTCTGTGCGGTTCCCATCATTCTACAATGAGATAATCACATCAGCATGATCCTTTTCACGAACATAAACCATCTTGAAATGCCAGCGAGACAGTCAAGACAATTTTGAGGTCTCAAAGTAGATATCATTTGCTTCCAGGAACAGTCACCGAAACAAAATGACCGCAGGAATCCTACCTCATAAGTCTCCTCAGGCTCATCAATATTGTCATCATCGATAAAGAGCTGAGCAGTATTCTGACTGCGAATCTGTGCACGCTCCATAGCAGCAGCACGAGCTTCGCGGCGAGCTATAGCCTCTTCCTCTAAGAGTTGGTCAGGTTTAGATTTCTTCCCTTTTGGAAACCGTACTCGCTTTTCTCTGCCAGAGAGAATCCTCCATTAAAGATACACCAAACTACTTGTCCATAATCCACATTTTAGCGTATGCACACAAATTAATCTTAAGCTCCGCACTCAAGTTGTATACAAAACGAAGGCACTGTAACTGACAGAAAATTATCAAACCGATTAATACTCCAAGACAATGATATATTCCTCCAAACAAAAACAACGAATTCTTTAATCTACGCACTCAAGCTTAGGTTCAAGGTCTCGCATCATCCTAACGCTAACAAAATTCTGGAGATGAGAGAATCAGACGCAGATAAAATAACGACTAACTCATTTTACTCTTACCCCTAAAACTGAATCACTCAAACGGGAAACGAAAAAGAATGGGGATTAGGGTTCCGAAAAGGTTTGTAAACTTACGGTGGTTGCTTATTCGAATCTTCATCTTCTAAGAAGGATCGTTTGAGGTTCTTCCTCGACGATTGATCTTCCATTGGAGCAGCGGTCGCAGACGAGAACGATGACGACGATTCGTAGCTTTCCAGGCGGTGAAAAAAAGGCGTCGAGGAGAAATAAGACGAAAGCATAAACTCTCGCCGACGAATACAAAATGGGCCACAATAATGGGCTACATAATGAGCATGGCCCATGCATTTAAGTTCAGTTATATCTAAAACAATTCTCAACGCGCACATCAGCATAACGGCTGAAACACCTATCGTTTGTCTCGTTTAAAGGTAGGGTTTTATTTACCGCCATGTTCTTCTCCTCGTTTTCTCTCTGTTTTAGCCGGATAACCGGTTTACTTTGTTTCCACCCGGTTAGGTGAAAACGTTGCCGTTTAGGACGCCAAAAGGCCCTAATTTATGTGAATCTCTTAATCGCTGATCATCCTCCATCTCTGGTTCATTGTTCGCCGTCAGCGACTCAACGATCGCCGATCAACCAGTCTTCGAGTCGCAGGTCGAGTCCTGAACCGTGATTTAATCACTTTTCTCGATTCGAAAACTTAATCTCATGAACTTGTAAAGTTTCTGTGAGTTTGAAGGTACTACTTAAATATTTGGATACTCGTAACTAAATGTTCTTCTGGGATTTTTTTTTTTTGGGGTCGAAGTGTTTGTATTTGAATTGCAATGGAGCAGAAACCACCAGCACGGAAGGTTTGTGTTCGATATCATCTTTTACCTGCTTATATAAGCTAGACAAGTTTTTGGGTCTGCTAAATTTTCGTTTTTGAGTTCTTCTGCAGATGAAATTTGCCCCAAAAGCTCCCCCGAAACGCGTGCCAAAACCGGAAGTTAAACCGTAATTATACTTTAACACTGATCTCGTTAACATAAGCAGACGTGTTCTTTGCTCAATTTGGGTTCTGAAGTCTAAGATTGAATTCGAATTTCTGCAGTGAAGTGGTTGAGAATGAAACTAGTAGTGCACAAGCCATGGAGTTGCTACGCAGAGTAAATGTAAGGTTTATTTTATCGTTGAGTGAAATCGCGTTTTACACTTGTTTCTTTTCATTTTCTCAGTTTTCTTGGATTTTGATTATGTTTGCCTTAGGAAAGATCATTGCGCAAGCCAAAAGGGGACAAGAAAGGTAGTATCTTTAACTTGAAACTTGACTCTATCTTATTCTGTTTGCTACAATACTTAATTGTAAAAACACTCTTTCATACACATTGATTTGAGTTTTGGCATGACTTTTACAGTTCCTGCTTCCCAAGTTGCGTGGATGGGAGGTGTGGTGAATTCCACGAGATCAAATAAGTACCTCAATGGATCAGGTAGCAATCATTTTGATTTCTTAAAACATCTGTAGTTATAATCAGAACCAATCACAAGTTGTAAGAAGCTCATAAATCCGTGGGATCGCTGATCCATGCTGTTTCTTGTGCAGCTGGTGCTTATGGCTCAAACGCTACGCAAGAGATAGAGTATAAAGAACCATGGGTCGGTACAACAATAACCCGTTATATGATCTCAAACTCATATACCGATGAGTTGATGAATAATTAGTTCTTGGATTGCCTCACAGGATTATTACAGTTATTACCCAATCACACTTCCGTTGAGGAGACCTTACGCAGGCGATCCAGGTTTATATATATTTGCTTGAGAAGAAAAAATAAAACATTTTTGTGAAAACAGGTTCTTGATTACCATTTGCTTATGTGTGAGATGCTGCTCATTTTTGCAGAGCTTCTTGACGTGGAGGAATTTATGCAGGCTGAGGGAAATCATGAAGATTCACTTAACACAGCCGCTAATCTCGGTCTGATGGTTAGTGACATTACAAATAAAAAAAAAGTCACACGCAAACTCTAGAATTCCATAGTTACATATTGTGTATTACTTGCTGGCAGGAAGATAGTGGAGAACAAAAAATGCTTTTTATGAGGTTACCTTCTGTTCCTTTGGTAAAGCAATCAGCAACAACAGAAAACCGTGAAACAAAGCCAAATATCAAAGGTGGCGTTGCGAAGGCTTGTGATTTAAAAGCCGCGTTGCCAGAAGGTTTCATGGGAAAACTTCTAGTCTACAAAAGTGGTGCTGTCAAGATGAAACTCGGTGAAGTGGTTTATGATGTGAGTGATTTCTCATACCCTGTTTTGTTTCTTCCTTTAATTAGCATTCGATTACCATTGATCCCGCACACTAGGCCAATATCTAGTAGGACCGTAGGGGTGTTCAATCCAGGTAATTAGTAACCTAAGTTAAACCAAATCTACTAGATAAATCAGTTTAGTATGAACATATCCATAACGAAATTTCGGTTTAATTTTTAATTTTTCTGTTTTGGTTATTGACCCGGTTTCAGTTTTCCGGGTATAGAAGAGGTAAAAAACATTATAATCGCAGTAATGAGACTAATTTGGATTTGGGATCGGGTATAGGTTAGCCCAGGGTTGAAGAGCGAGTTTGCACAAGATGTGATGGTGGTTAACACAGATGAGAAGAACTGTTGTCTGGTTGGAGATGTGTACAAGCATGCAGTTTTGACTCCGGATATCGATTCAATCTTGAAAGATATCGATAATATGTGATTTATTCTTTTAACTATTTTATTACATCAATTTTGTTTCATTTTCTTTTTTGAAAGAACCCATAGGTTTTTTGACATTGGTAAAAGAATGAAAAAGAGTTTTGAACTTTCTTCAATAACAATCATGCTAAAAATCACGCATAAAGTTTGAAATTAGAATTGTAAGAAAACTGTAAGTTTTATATTGCTGAAAAAAAGTTGAAATCTTAGATCTCTTTGTATGTTATATTAATGATTACCGTTTATATTGGAATTTGCATCGGCGCGTATGAATGTAGACGAACGGACCAATTTGGGACGTTAAATCAGGACGTAGAGATGGGCGGATTTCTTTAGAAATCACTGATTCTGCTTTGTGATGATAAGATTAATAATGTGGGTGAAAGGATGGATCCTAATGTAATATATTTCCGAATCATTGCTCAATGAATAGATATGCCGCAAAAAATCATATGCGTTACGAAAACAAAATATATAATGAGTTTGGTTTGCTTTTCACTGTTTAAATATAGTATCTCAAAAAATTGGTTTAACATGTCTGACCATGTTTTTATTTTTGAAATTTTAATAGTTATGCTAATTATACAAAACAAAACATAAAAGATGATATCTTAGAGAGATTTTTTTTGTCATTTAAAACAAAAATCTGAGCCAGGAGGCCACTAGTTTTTTGCGAAATCCATTTATTCTTACAACTAAAACCATATAGATTTGACATTCTATGTTTTTCTATTTGCAAGATGACATAACTTGTTTACTATATTCAAAAATAAATATTTATTCACACAATTAAACCAAAGATAGTTAAAAAGAAAAACATGGCAATAGAGCACTGATACGAATACACGACCAATATGGCATCAAAGCAAAACTTTGAAAACGAAATCCTCCAATTTAAGGAAAGCGTGTGAAGAAGAAATTACAGTCGTATTTTCTCTTTTTATCTTTTTTTCCTTCTTCAGTATTCTCCCAACAAAGCAAAATTTTTTTGGTAAGAAGATTAATTTTTCATAATAGAGCCCTTAATTAAGAAAGTTGATTAAAATAAAGGATAAAATCAATAATAAAAATGGGCAGGTTCCATAATCACGCATCCATCACACACGAAACGCATGACGCGTAAACTAAAACGACAACGTTTTACCGTTACCAACACACCGACCTATAAAAGGCAGCCTTTTCACCTTATTCTTCCACATTTCTCAATTTCTTCTCTTCTCCGTTTAAACTCTCTCTCTCTCTATCTCAGTGACCAGAAAGGTTTTTTTTTTTTTTTTAAAGCAGAGAATCAAACAATGGCCGTCTTCTCCACCGCGATTTCGCTTCTCCTCCTCGCTCTCTCTATTTTCTTTCCATCTGTTCACGGAAATTCGGCACCGGCCGTCGATTGCTCCGGCGTGATACTAAACATGGCGAGTTGTTTGTCTTTCGTGACGATCGGGAGTCAAGTGGAAAAACCCGAGGGTTCGTGCTGCTCCGGTCTCAAGAAGGTGCTCGATGCGAACGCCCAATGTCTTTGCGAAGGGTTGAAGAGCAGTGGCTCTATGGGAATCAAATTGAACGTCACTAAGGCATCTACTCTTCCCGTCGTTTGCAAACTCACCGCTCCTCCGTTGTCTGCTTGTGGATGTGAGATCTCTCTTCTTCTCTTTTCGATTTTTGTAGATCCCTGATTTTTTTCTGGATTGTTTAACCGGTTTTTATTTTCCCGATCCTTGTTTTATTATATCAAATGATTTACTCGCATATCCTAGGTCAAATGTTTTTTGCTTTCTTGTTTTTTTGTTGTTGTTGTTGTTGTGATTTCGCCTTGGTCTCTCCTGTAACAGAGTTTTTTTTTTTTTTTTGCAGTGTCTACTACTCCTCCTGCTAGTGCGCCAGGTACTTGTCTTTCTTTTTGTTGATTTTATTCTCTTTTAACTTGTTTGATCTTTTTTTTTTTTTGCTTTACATGCCGTCTCTTTTTTTATTGTAAAAGGTCAATTTCTGATTTGTTTATTATTATTTTCTGGTCTATGAAATTTCTGATTTTTTAATGCTTTGAATCTTTGGACTTTTTTCTTTTGCCAACCTTTGGACTTAATTATTTATTGAAGCATGTTTTGGTTGGCGTTATAACAATAAAGTAGGGGAATTGTAAAAGTCAGTAGCCATTAAAAGAGCTAAGTTGATTGAAATGAAGATCCCATGATAATTTCAATTTAATAAGTTGTTGATGATGTCAATGGAGTTTAATGCTATCAATACTAATGGAATGGTATATGTTAATCACCCTTGTTTGCTTGTCTTATGTAACCATCACAACATAATATAATATTTAAGCTTGTGTGGGTGTGATCTTCAATGTTACGAGGCTTGATCATGTAACTACACGAAATTAGTGGGTTTAGACTTGATCACCATTTCTTTTAGGTTTTGAAGTTTTGATCCTATAGATTAGTGGTTTGATTTCTCTCCTTGTTCTCTCTCCTTGTTCTCTCTCTGCATACTTTCCAACGCTTTTAAGGAGTATCAAACTTGGTTCTCTATTTTGACGCTTGTCTTGTTATGTTTTTTGTGACAGCTCCAGTTCCTGCTGCTGGATCACGATCAGGTTCAGGATCAACCTCTGCTCCAGCTCCAAGCCCTTCTGAAGGGAACCATGGCTCTTCTTTGATCCCAATATCTGGCTTGTCATTTGTTATCAGCGGCGCGTTGGTCATATTGTTCTCTCGTATCTAAAACCCGAGACCCCTTTACCTTTTAGTTAAGAGTTAGCTTTTTTCTTGTGAGTAACCATGGAGTTCTCTTGCTGAGACCTTAGCTTATTTATAGTTATGATGTTTCCATTAAGACTTGGTTTCAATGTGTGTTATGTCACACATTTGTCATTTTTATTATTTGAGTTGACTGGTGATTATTTCTAGATTGTGTTCTATTAAATCACAATGAGTCACTAAACCATCTAACGAAGCTCGAAATCGAATTATGAGACAAACCAAGAGTTATTTGCAGTCTCGAAACTTTGCCTATGTAATTAGGAACAAGGCCATCAACTTTGGTTAAAAAAAAAGGTCAAAACATGGGTATTGGCTAATCACACTTGGAAAGTACAATCCAACTTTCTAAGCCTCTGACACTGTAAAATCGACTTTGGGATCGCGAAGAATCCGAAATTTGCATAAAAACCTAGCTTGTTAATTTCATTTGGAATAGTCCCAGACTCCCAGATAAGGCGGTGGCGGAGATTAGACCGTAATCCCGGTTTAAATTATATAGACTGGTTCTATACGGTTTATTTTCAAAGATATTCTTTCATTTATGTGTTCCATATCCTTTATATTCAGTACCTAAAATGTCATATTTTATATTCAATATTGTCAACAACGCAAATTACAATATTATTTGTTCTAGTTATGATATTTCATTTATGTGTTCCTTTGGCTATTATGGTGCAAGATTTCTTAGTCAACGTGTAAAACCTTACAGATTGCATTCTTAATTGGTCCTTTCTTGTTTAGAATAAAATTATTTAATACACTAAATATTTTTACTTTTTTCAACTTAAACCTCCAACTTTTTCGGTTTCTATTTTAAACATTCAACTAATTTATTGTTCTTAAACAAACCTCTAAGTAACTCAAAGTGTGCACAATTGAGGGTTGACTAACGGTCAACGCTAACTTTGTTTAACACCGTTAGTAATAATTGAATTATTAATCTTGAATAATTTCCAAAAAATTAAAAAAAAAAAATCTAAAAAAATCAAAAATTCCAATTTATTCGAAAAATATTAAAAACATAAAAAAAAAATTAAAATTAAAATTTTAAAATTTAAAATTATTTTATAATAACAGAAAATTAAGTTATATTTTTTTTTTTGATGAAAAAATTAATAAATTTATTATTATTATTACTTATTATTGATAGAAACCCCAAAAATATAATTTATTCTTCATTTTTACATCAAAATAAAAATATAATTTA
>OVAY01000664.1:0-23838 GCA_900406395.1 Kernera saxatilis
GATAAGCTAAAGTTATAAGGATAAGTATATTTTACTTGTTTAGCATTCTTTTGGAGAAACTTGACATGCACTATCAAAGAGACCAAACAGGGAGTTCAATCCAGTAAAAAGGTCATATATGGATCAAAAACGCAAGTATATAGCCAAAAAGAGGTAAGATTAGAATTTTATAGCTTAAGAACAACAAGAATGTGTGATGCGTAAGGAGATATGCTATAGGAGAAACTAAAGTTATAAGGAAAAGTATTTTTTACTTGTTTAGTATTCCTTAGGAGAAACTTGGCATATACTATCAAAGAGATCAAATGGGGAGTTCAATCTAGTAAAAATGTTATATATGGATCAAAAACGCAAGTATATAGCCCAAAAGAGGTATAATTGGAATGTTATTGCTTGAGAACAACAAGAACAAGTGATGTGTCAGTAGATATGCTATATGATAAACTTAAGTTATAAGGATAAATATCTTTTACTTGTTTAGCATTCGTTCGGAGAAACTTGACATGTATTATCAAAGAGACCAAACGGGGAGTTCAATCTTTTTTAAAAAGTCATATATGGATCATAAACGCAAGTATATAGCCCAAAAGAGGTAAGATTAGAATTTTATTGCTTAAAACAACAACAATGAGTGATGCGTAAGGAGATATACTATAGGAGAAACTAATGTTGTAAGGATAAGTATCTTTTACTTGTTTAGCATTCCTTGGGAGAAATTTGACATATACTATCAAAGAGACCAAACTGGGAATTCAATCCAGTAAAAAATGTCATATATGGATCAAAAACTTAAGTATATATCCCAAAAGAGGTAAGATTGGAATGTTATTGCTTAAAAACAAGAATGAGTGATGCGTTAAGATACATGTTATAGAAGAAGCTAAAGTTATAAGGAGAAGTATCTTGTACTTGTTTAGTATTCATTTGGAGAAATTTACGTATACTATCAAAGACACCAAAAAGGGAGTTCAATCTAGTAAAAAAGTCATATCTGGTTCAAAAACGCAAATATATAGCCTAAAAGAGATAGATTGAAATGTTATTGCTTAAGAACAACAAGAATGAGTTATGCGTCTAGAGATATGTTATAGGACAAGCTAAAGTTATTATGATAAGTATCTTTTACTTGATTAGTATTCATTGGGAGAAACTTGACGTATACTATCAAAGAGACCAATTGGGGAGTTCAATCTAGTAAAAAAGGTCATATATGGATCAAAATGCAAATATATACCCCAAAAGAGGTAAGATTTTATAGTTATTGCTTAAAAACAACAAGAACGAGTGATGTGTTATGATATATGCTACATGAGAAGCTAAAGTTATAAGGAGTAGTATCTTTTACATGTTTAGTATTCATTGGGAAAAACTTGACATATACGATCAAAGAGACCAAACATGGAGTTCAATCTTTTAAAAAAAGTCATATATGGATCAAAAACGCAATTATATAGCCCAAAAGAGGTAAGTTTGGATTGTTATTGTTTCAAAACAACAATAATGAGTGATGTGTTAAGGTATATGCTATAGGAGAAGCTAAAGTTATAAGGATAAGTATATTTTACTTGTTTAACTTTTTTTGGGAGAAATTTGACATGTACTATCAAAGAGACCAAACATGAAGTTCAATCTAGTAAAAAATGTCATATATGGATCAAAAAAAAAAGTATATAGCCCAAAAGAGGTAAGATTATAATTTTATTACTTAAGAACAACAAGAATGAGTGACGCGTAAGGAGATATGCTATAGGAGAAACTAAAGTTATAAGGAGAAGTATATTTTACTTGTTTAGCTTTCCTTGGGAGAAACTTGACATATACCATCAAAGAGACCAAACCGGGAGTTCAATCTAGTAAAAAATGTCCTATATAGATCAAAAACGCATGTATATAGACCAAAAGAGGTATGGTTAGAATGTTATTGGGTGGGAATGACTAAGATGTATCGAGACTTGAAGCGGTACTATCACTGGGTGGGAATGAAATGAGATGTGGCTCAGTGGGTAGCTGGATGTTCGAATTGTCAGTTGGTTAAGGCCGAGCATCAGGTTCGGAGTGGTCTATTACAGAGTCTACATATTCCCGAGTGGAAATGGGACATGATCACTATGAACTTTATCACTAGATTTCCGACGTGCAATAAGAAGGATGCGATATGGGTTATCGTTGTTAGACTCACTAAATCTGCACATTTCCTTCGGATAAATAAGAAGAATAAATCGGAAACACTTGCAGAGAGGTATGTGCACGAGATTGTTTGGTTACATGGAGTGCCGGCAAGTATAGTATCATACCGTGACTGTAAGTATACTCAGTGTTCTCGAAAATACTTCAGCAGAAGTTTGGCACGAGAGTTCACATGAGTACGACCTATCATCCGCAAGCAGATGGGCAATCTGAGCGAACGATCCAGACACTTGATGACTTGTTGCGAGCTTGTGTTCTGGATTGGGGCGGCAAGTGGGAAGAGTACTTGCATTTGGCTGAGTTGATAACACCGTATTTTGACCACTTTTACACCCGTTTTCAAAGTCTTTTTCAAACATTTTCATCTTATTTCTATGAAGAATCGAGTCTTTTCAGGTATTTTGTAGTTTCAATAGTCTTTTTAGGTATTTTGGGCAAAAAGCATACAAATGGAGCAAAAACAGCTTGTTGGACAGATTCCCTGTTTCAGAAGTTTAATATTCGATGAAGGACTTCTCCTCAACCAAATTGAAAGATATTAGTGCCTAAAGAAAGCCACGTGAGCTAGCTTTCGTCTCCAAGTGGTTTGAAGGCAATCCATCAAGTCAATCAAAAGTTATGCCCCGAAGAGTGAAGACCGGTCTTGCTACCTCGCGAATGAAGCTAGTGCATAAACCAAGGAAGTCGTGAAGTGACCTCGCCGCGGCCACAAGACCCATCCCTGGGGCGAAACCACCTAATCCCGCAGTTAGAGATCAAGCACCTGGGGCCTCTTCACTTCGCCTATAACTTAACCTAAAAGGCCCTAAGAGACACAAGGACCTCAAGCCTATAAATACATCTCTTAGGAGACTCAGTAGGGTATGCCTCTCTTGGCCTCTCAAAGCCTTACATCCTAAAACACCATTCACAGCCACCATCACGTCCTCCATAGCTGCCATTTGAAGAGAGAGTGCATCCCTTTACCGTTTTTCATAGTTCTTACCCTTTTCTTTCATTGTTCTTCGTTTCATCGCTTTGGGGAGAAGATTCAACCTCTGTTTCTACTAGAAAAGTTTCAACCCTCTTTATTTATTTTCTGTTTTGTTTATGACTTTATCAATGATGAATTCGTTTGCTTTCATTATGTCTGAGTAGTCCTTTTGTTGGGTTTAAAGGTGTTTCGAAGGGATCTCATGGATTGATTATGTGATTTGTTAGATCTTAGGTTTTATATGCCTAGTTCTTCTTCTTAGTTTGCGTGTAATGCTAATTGTTTGATTGATCTCTAGCAACTGTTTTTAGGATTAATCTATCCACTAATCGTGCCTTTAGATTTCCCGAACTAAACTTTGGAGAGCATTAGGGTTGCAACCGGTGAAAGCCTAGTACAACTCTTTTGTGAGTCTATCGAACCTATTCTAAATGTTTGTTTATCTATATGATTGCCTTCGGAAGTCGAGTAATTGTGTAGTTTAGACATAGATAACGAGTTTTCCAAAAACAGATTTGTTATACTAGTGTTACGAGTTCTAGAACCTATAAAACCGATTTTATTAAGAATAATTTGCTGCATCAATTTAATCCATGAACCCTGAGATATCCCTGCTGCCCAACGCTTTTAATCATTGAATTTACATCGCTTTTAATTTATTTGCTTGTTCAATTTCATCCTTAGCTCTGTCCGAAACCAAACCCCCATTTAATATTGTCGTTTTAGCTTGATTTTGCTTTTTACGGTTCATTGTGTAATTGTCATTCTCTGTGGGATCGATAACCTTAAGTACTACAATAGATATACTGTGCGCTTGCAGGGTAAATCGTTGTGTCTATTTTAGGTGAAAACAAGACACGCATCAAGTTTTCTGGTGCCGTTGCCGGGAAATGCTCTAATCACCATTGAATTTGAAACCGAAATCTAGTCTAGAACATTCGTTTTTCTGTTTTTTATTTTCTGTTTTTCTACGCTTTGTTTTCCTTTGAGTACTAATATTTCTTTTGANATTCGTTTTTCTGTTTTTTATTTTCTGTTTTTCTACGCTTTATTTTCCTTTGGGTACTAATATTTCTTTTGAGTTTCTCTTGAATTTTCAGTGCATGACTAGAAGCCAAAACTCTAGAAGTGTGACAACGCTTATTCAAGAGATCGATAGACTTAAGAGAGAACTTAGAAGATTTTGAAGAGAGCAAAGAATGGCCGATCAACTAGGTCTCAATCTCGACCATCACATCCATCAACAAGCTGCCATGGACGTGCATCTACAGCCTCTTCACGATGATGAGGATGATCCGATCAACCTTCATGCGCCTTAAGACGCAGAAGAAGTCGACAATCTTCAAGCACAAGCTGCTCAACACCAACAAGCACCTCTCGGTGCTAACAACTTAGGCGTGGGAGAGAACTAAAACGTCCCTCCTCCACGGCCACATCATGTGCCTCAAGCTGGTCCGAGACATGTCCCCAACGCTCACCAACAACCTAGGCGTGCTAAGCCTCATCAAACGATAGCCGATTTTGATACTTCAAATCAATACTTCCAAGATCGAGCTACTATTCGTCTACCCCTGCCTCAACGGATGGATTATGATATCAAACCTCAAATCATTGCTTTGGTGAAGCAAAACCAATTCCATGGTCACACTACGGAGCATCCGATGGACCATATCGAACTCTTTGAAGAAATTTGCAGCACTACTTGTTCCAATGGAGTACCAACAGACTACTTGAAGTGTAAGCTTTTTCCTTTCTCTTTGAGCGACAAAGCTCATCGATGGCTTAAGTCTCTACCCCCTGGATCGATTACTACTTGGGAGGAGTGCAAGTCTGCCTTCCTCAACCACTTCTACACGAAGTCTCGATCCAACCTTGTAAAGAACAAGATTCAAGGCTTCCAACAAGGCCCTGTGAATCTTTCTACGAAGCATAGGAACGCTTCAAAGACTATGAGTGTGATTGTCCTCATCACGGCTTCACCGGTGGAAACCTTATGAGCACTTTCTACCGAGGTCTACAAGCTAAGTATCAACTCTCTCTTGATACCGCCAGCAATGGAGATTTAACTACAAAAACCGTCCATGAAGGGAGAGCTCTAATCAACAATCTAGCTGCAAGCAACAACAATAATTTTCCTGATTATGATAGAACCACTCGTCCTAATGATTTGGACTCTAATAAACTAGCTGAGCTTAAGAGTATGATGAATTTTGTTTGAAAAATCAGCAATGTTCGGTGAACTATTATGAAGCATTCGATGGAGGTAATGGAGAAGCTCCACACGATTTTGAAGCTGATGACCAAGAAGAAGAAGTGAACTTTGTTGGATCCCAAGGATACTACCAAAACCGTAGGTACAACAACAACTTCAGAAACACTTCTAACGTTTCTTACAGGAACCCGAATGTGGAGAATCCTCAAGACCAATTCTATCCTCAGAAGCCGATGCAAAATCATTTCCAAAATGCTCCTTTTGGAGGAGGAAACAACTTTCAGCCTAGACCACCTTTCAACAATAACAAGGTGCCGTTCCAAGCTCAACATAACCCCATAGCCACTTCTAAGGAGGATAAGATCGAGGTAATGATGCAACAACTCATTGCTTGTCAAGAAAAATTGTCTAGAGATGTCAATGTTAAGATGAACAGCATGTATAATGACTTAAATGGGAAGTTCGAAAGCCTTTCGACCCATGTTAAGAAGCTGAAAGTTCAGGTCGCTTAAACCACATAAGCTGTTACGCGACAAGTTGGAGTACTCCAAGGGAAACCAGAAGGAAACCCTAAGGGATATTGCAATGCAATCTCCACTGTCCAAGAGACTCCTCTACACGATTCTCTGCACCATAAGGTACCCGATCACTCTATCTTTATCCCTCTCTTTGGCGATAATGGAAACACCACTCATAAGAAGGAAATCGACAAAGACGAAGAGCCAAAACGTTTTCCACTCAAGAGACTACCCAAAGTCAAAGACCTCGGCCGTTTTGTCTTCCCCTGCTCTATAACCGGCATCGAATTCTCCGATTGTCTTTGCGATTCCGGTGCTAATGTCAATGTCATGTCAAGAAGCTTCGCTGAGATACTTGGAGTACATGACATCACACCATCGAAGATAAGTCTAGTCTTTGGAGACTCTTCTCAAAAGACACCTAATGGTGAAGTGAAAGACTTGCAAGTTGTTGTTGGAAACTGCATAGTCCCAACCGATTTCTACATCATAGAGATGGATCAAGCTGTTGAGAGACCATTGATTTTAGGAAGACCATTCCTTGCTACTGTTGGTGTTGTGATTGACCACGTTAACAAGAGGGCCGTCTTCAAGAAGATAGACAAGAAGGTCTATTACTCAACAATCCCCAATCCGAAACCGATGAGAAAAGGGGAACACATGAATAAAGAACCCGATCTTGTCATTGGTAACCAAAGTAGAGAGATCAAAGGCATCTTTACTGAAGATAAGTAGCCGAAGAAGCTACTGCTCCATGATACAAGACCATTCGCAAAGGTCAAGATCATCATACCTTCCGATCCAGGCGATCCGAGCAAGGAGAGGATTTTAGACATGATTGAGAGGACAAAGAAGTTCCTTCTCGAATCAAACGTCCTAAGGAGCACTAAAGAATGTCAGCTGGTGATCAAAGAGCCGGATATACAAAGTCTAGCAACCGAAGAAGCTAAGGGAATCACGAGTTCCCTAGACACTTCCTCTCTCGCCTAGAAAGACATCCAAGTCGAGGTAAAGACTTAAACTAAGCGCTTAGTGGGAGGCAACCCACTGGTACGATTCTATTTAAGTTTATTTTCAGTTTGCTTTTTTACGTTTTTGGTGTTTTTGTTCTTGTTTAGAGAAAGACGACATACATGCCGAAAAAAAATTATGTCGTGCCTCAACAAATATTATTGGGCCTGAAGATGGAAGGATGAAGGCCCAAGTCCTCAATAAGTGGATTTGAAGGCTTATTTTCTCATTGCCTCGTTGCTGGACATGTTCCATAAGCAGAGTCAATGACGAGGATATATGAAGAGACATGTTCCATATACAAGCATCCGGTTATGCAGTTCTCCCTTGACGAGAATACATAAAGAGACAAGCCTTCCCATGGCGATACGGTTTCATGATTCAAAGATATAAGCAGAAGAAAGACGATTTCGCTTTTGTACATCTGAAGCCTAGAATAATCACAATCAATAATTTAGTAGGATCTGCATCAGCAAAAAAGATAAGTATCAAATTGCTTTGCTATGTGCTATGATTCAAAGTGTGAAGGAAAATAAATGTCTTTACAATTATTAACTATCTATAGCAGGATTCGCAAAAGCCGTATCTCCGACTTGGAACCTTACCTTCGCAAACAAGGACACAATAGCATAAAATCAAGATAAGTTTGCTAATGACTATTCATAAACTTTCTTAAGTAAATCTAGAATCTAGAACCTTTTTTGTACTCTATGAGATAAAGTAAGAAAAGCACGTCCTTACCATTTTTTAAATACCTAATTGATTAGCTACAATCTATATATAAGACTATCAAAAGATAAGCACGAGAGAATTATAAAGATATGTGTTGAAGAAACCCCTAAAAGCTAAGTGCTTAAGCAAAACTAGTTATAGTTAGAGACATGACCTCTAAACAATTGAAACTAGATTTTACAGTTAGTTTATCAAAAAATAATTAGAGGCATGACCTCCAAACAATTTTAAAATCTAGACTTTACGGTCAGTTTATCAAAACTATAATTAGACGCATGATCTCCAAATAATTGAAAACTAGACTTTACAGTCAGTTTATCAAAACTATAATTAGAGGCATGGCCTGCAAACAATTTTGAAAACTAGACTTTACGGTCAGTTTATTAAAACTATAATTAGAGGCATGACCTCCAAACAATTTTGAAAACTAAATTTTACGGTCAATTTATCAAAACTATAATTAGAGGCATAACCTCCAAATAATTGAAAACTAGACTTTACAATCAGTTTATCAAAATTATAATTAGAGGCATGACTTTCAAATAATTGATAACTAGACATCACAGTCAGTTTATCAAAAAAAAAAAAAATAGTTAAAGGCATGACTTTCAAACAATTGAAAACTAGAGAATACGGCCAGTTTATCAAAAAATAATTAGAGGTATTGCTTCCAAATAACTGAAAAATAAAGATTATGGTTAGTCTATCAAAAATTTGTAATTGTTTCATCAAATTGTGATGAAATTATGTTTAAGCAAACTAAGAGGCAATGCCTCAAAAAGATTGTGACAACCGTCGCTACTAAAAAAATCAAAGGCAAGGCGCATGTAACAACCATGCTCAATGCCAATCGAATAAGAGACATTGTCTCCAACGAGAGAGTAGTAATGATAATTACTACCAAATAAATCAACGGTGAAACCTCTAAAAGAGAGTATTGATGACAATAAAAAAAATAGAAGAAAAATTAGAAGCAAAATTAGCTCTTAAGAAAGAACATCGACCAATGTCATAACAAGAAAAGAAAGAAGAGAGCACCTCCTATAAAACTACGTTGACTAAAGATTATTACAAAATAAGGTAGGATCAAAATCCTTCTACTGAAAAGCAGAGGTAAGGTCCCTACAAAACGAAATCAAAGACAAAGCTTCTAATAAAGAGAAGTCACAATTGTCTCTACACAACAAAACAAACCATATACGAAGGACAGTAACGTTTGTTGCTGTAAAGAAAAAGTTAAAGATAAACCTCTTAAGTCACCACAAGATAAATTAGAGACAAAGTCTTTTAACAAAGTACAATGAGTCAATGATTAAGATCGTTGATTACTAAAAAGAAGTGCATATGGTCGTTGGATATTGACAGTAACTTCACTTATGAGTTATGTCTATGTTACTTCCCCAAAGTCTTCTAAGAAATAAAACGTAGCGACTACAGTCAATACAAAAACAAAAAAAATGAGAGTTAAAGTCTTCTAAAGAATAAAAGATGGCTACTACGGTAACTGCTAAAGAAATGAGTGAGATAAAGTCTCCTAAGAAATAGAATGCAATAGTCACTGCAGAGAAAAAATATAAGGCAATGCCTTCTATGAATGAGAAATGCATAGTGATATTCTCTCATTTTGCATGTAGACTAGGCATGTTTTCATATCTTTTTGCATCATCTTTTGGTTCTTACACATACATATTTATCCATTTTAGTCCCATTTAGAGTCCTCGGAACATTTTAGGTCCCAATTAGGTTTCCATGCATTTGGATCTTTCTTTTCTTCTTTTCTAGATACCTTGGACCTTGGAGTGGGATGGGATTCGAGTGAATGGAGGAGCAAAGGAACAAGGAGAGGATTTGGAGGAGATGAGTTCGGAGGAAATGGTGATCGGCCCACAGTTTCTCAACTCAAGCTGAACCGGGGCAAAACTCGGTTTGTTCCGGGTTGACCCGGGTACTCTTCTCAAACTCTATAAATACAATCTCATCTATTTTTAGACCTAAGTTTTTGAAAAAATTGAGTTTCCCTAAGTTTTAGCTCACATTTGGCAAGTTTCTCTCTTTAGAACAAAGACTCATCATTGAGCTTGTTCTTGATGCTTGTTGAATGTTTTAAGTTTTTATTGAAGTAATCTTTCTTTAATCTCTTCTTTAATTATGTCTTGCTTTCATTTAGTCTTTGCTTTTGCTTATTCACTCATTATGAGTGAGTAGTCTTTTTAGTGGACTATGGCTTAGGAAGGTTGGGAGAGATAGTGGCTAAATAATGATGATAGAACTTAAGTCTTCTTGATTTTTCATGTTTAGGGTTGTTCTTAGTGCAAGTTTAAGCTTAGCTATCTTAAATCTTGATCTCACACATTTCATGCCCGGAATGTGTTTGATGAAATGTCTAGGTGAACCTTAAACATATCATTCACTCTTTGCCTATGGGAATAGATGATAAAGGTGTTTGATTGACCATCGAGATTTGATTTGTGCTTATTGATTGTTTGTCTCTTGATTGCATTCGGAATAATAGTTTAAATCTTGAGGTGAACAAATGGATTAGCATCATGGAAATGATTTAGTCGAGGATTAAGTCTCTTGTTATTTATTGGGTCTTAATAGAGAGCTCTTGCACCATTAGTTAGTAGCTAAATCTCCCTAACCAAGTGTCTAAGCCGTGGTCCATGTCTTTTAATATCTGAAATCTTAGTTAATCAAGTCTCATCTTCTTTGTTACTTTAGTCAATTGTCATTTGATCATTTAGGTTGTTTCTAGTGTGAATTTGTTGAACATGAATCTGATCACAATTTGTTTGGCTTAGCTTAGGTAGTTCTTTGTATTCTTAGTGTGTGGTTGCTTTCAATTCCCTGTGGATCGACACTCATTGCTACAACCTCTATTGCCTTGCACTTGAGGTTTAGTTCTGAACTTTTAAGTAAAACTTATATCCGCATCACAGAAAAACTACAAAATACAAAATCTCCTATGCAACTAAAGAAACAACTAAAGCCGATGCATAAACAAGAACTATTGTTGTGTGAAAGAATTGCTTCTACAGAAGCCATAGAAGAACGCGTACCATTGTCGTAAAATAAAGGAGCAACGTGCAACAATGTACTCTGGACTTAACTAAGAGTTAAGGAAAAACCGAGGTTCCAAACATAACTCATAGTGACTTCTCGCTATAAGTAAAAAGAAACATGACCAAAATGGAAGGAAAAGCTGTCTACTAATATTCAAAACTGAAAGATTAGATCTTCAAAATTGAAGAAAAAGAAGCAACCATAGGCTTCTAAGAAGTTTAAATAAACACCATGTGTCAATAACACTTGAAGAAGATGTGAATTTTGGAGATTAAGCTCAACTACGATCCAAGTAATTGGAGCGGAACCAAATTCAACAAACACAATTGCGTCTATAAGACAAGGTGAAAGTCACGTCTTAAAGTATTCAAGGTATGTGATAAACTGACATATGTTTTCTACTCTCCAAATTCTAAATAAGAAAATAGAGAGGGGGGCAAACTGTTTGGGATAATTTTAGGAGAAATTGCTAAAAATAATATAAAACTTTGTTGGAAATGCAAAAGTAGACCTCTTATGTGAGTTTAATCAGAAGTAACCCAAAGAGGTAGGAAAATTACAGTTTTTTCCCCTATGACCAAACAAAAAACGGAAATAACAATTATTTTTTTAATCTTACGAAGTCTGAAAACATAACTAAGAAGTCTTTTCGTTGGACTTCATGCATAAGTCTACCTTAGAAGACTGCCAATGAAATCTAATACATAATTAAATCTTATATTTAAATTATAAAATTTAGAAAAATTAATTTGATTAAAAATGTGCATGGATAAACAACATATAAACAATTTTGAATTGTAAAAATTAAAATTTCTTACTATTGAATCATATTAGATCAAGTAAGGTAAATTAGATTTTAAACTACATACATACTTAAGCAAACTACAAACGAAGTCTGAGATGTAATTAAATCTTATATTTAAATTATTAAAATTAGAAAAAATAATTTGATAAAAAATGTGAATGCATAAACAAAATATAAGCAATTGTGAAATATATAAATTAAAATTTCATACAATTGAATCAAACTAAACCAAGTAAGAATAATTATATTACAAATTAAATACATACTAATAATGAAACCAATACATATCATACCAAATAATCTTATGCATAACCATATATTTAGGTTTTTATGTGATCACATCTATTCTTGTTATTGATGTTCCATATTTATATTTATCTCGAGTTTGTGGTTTGAATAGGATATAGTTTAGGGAATAATGTTTAGGGTTATGGTTTAGGGTAAACAGATTGTAGGGTTTAGTTTAGGGTTAGAGTTAAAGTTTATTATTTTATGTTTGAATTTTTCAATTTTCTTAGAAGTGTTACATTGTCCAATTTATCTTTTAATATAAGTTTTTATTTAGAATTTAGTTATTAAGAAGAAAATATTAGAATTATGATTTAGTTTTAGTAGACTTCATACGCAGTCTATATAACTTTTGAGACTTCAATTGAAGTCTATTTAGAGTTTAGGGTATATAGACTTCGAGTGAAGTCTACTAAAAGTTTAGGGCATAGAGACTGCAAATAAAGTTTGCTAAACCAGAAATTTTAAATTAACCGAACGAATTAAGGATTAAACTAAAATTGAACCACTTAATTTTAACTTACCCAGCAAAATTACCTGACTTATAAAAGGATTTTACATCTCATCATTATTAGTTTTTGATAAAAACACAAAATCCTAGCGCCGATTCTCTAAGGCGATATCACCGCCGATCTGACTTTCGGCGTTGCCGCCGTTTAATTTTAGCAGACTTCATGCGAAGTCTGTTGATATTTTGAGACTTCATGTGAAGTCTACTTAGAGTTTTGGGCATTGTAGAATTTATTCGAAGTCTATTTAGAATTTAGGGTTTAGAGACTTCAAATGAAGTCTGCTGGATCATAAATTGTTTGCAGACTTCTCATTCAGACTTCTTTAATGTTTGCAGACTTCTCACACGGAAATTTTTCCCTTATATAAAGGAAACATGTAACCCTAATTTTGTTAAAAAAAAAATCTTCCAGAATCATTCTTCCTCTCTAAAACGGCGCTCTACTCTCTCGCCTGTCTCACTGGTTACCTCCGCCGCCTCTCCATTCTTACCGGTTATCGTCGTTCTTTGTCATTTCTTACCTTATTGTTGGAGTTCTTACTCTTCATTGTCTTCATTTTCCTCTTTTCACACAGGTAAGTTCTTCACCAAAAACCAAATCTAAGTTTGACCACAAATGTTTTGTTTATATTTGTCTTTAACTGTTTATTAACATTTGACTTTATCTTCTTGTTGTAGATCTGACGTGCACCTCCATAACAAGTAAGTTTTGCTCCACAAAGTTTTTTTCTCCACAAAATTTTGGATCTAAACAAAATAATGGTTTTTGCTTTAGTTTTTTTTTTGGGTCTAGATCCTAATACAAAGTTATATATAAAGCTATTTTATCATATCTGAAGTTTTTTTTATCGTTCTTTATCAGATTTAGTTTCAAACAAAATTTTCAGATCTGAAACTATTTTATCGATCTTTGTTTTATTTAGAAACTCGATATGTAGACTTCATTTGTAGTCTGCTATGTAGACTTCTTTTATAGTATGCTATGTAGACTTCTTTTGTAGTCTACTATGTAGACTTCATTTGAAGTCTAAAATGCAGATTGTCAAAGAAGTCTGCATTAAGCGAATTTGTGGTAATATTGCATATATATTTTTGACGTGGGTTATTATTATTTGGTAAACAGGGATGGAGAAATACAGCTACTATCAACCATCAAGTAGTTCTAAAAAGAGTATGAGATTTGTTTATTCTTTATTCTCCTATTAGATTCGTTTAAATTTAGAATCTATTTGTTTTTAACCTTGATATCTATATATAATAGCAATCCTAGGAAATACCTCGTAGGGGTGCGTGTTCTCAATGGTTGCGTCTTCTTGCTTTAAAACCATTTTTTTAAAGGTTACATCTTTTGAAAAACATCTTAGAGGTGCGTGTTCTCAACGGTTGAGTCTTTTACTTAAAAACCGTCCTTTTATTAAATGTTATATCTTTTAAAATACATCTTAGGAGCGCGTGTTCTCAACGGTTGCGTCTTTTTGCTTAAAAACTGTTTTTTAAGGTTACATCTAGGGGTGCGTGTTCTCAATGGTTGCGTCTTCTTGCTTAAACACCATAAGGGTCCTTTTTTTTAACGGTTGTGTCTTTTTATTATTCGTTATGCACCATTCCGCTTAAAACCGTCTATTTTCTTAAAAGTTGCAACTTTTAGCATTTATATCTTTTCGATTCTATTTATATTGTATTGTATAACATCTTTTCATTCATGGATTATCACTTGAAGACGATTCTCACTTATAGGGAGTTTCACGAAAAGATGTTTATTGATTAGTTCGAGTGAATATAATTGATTTAGAATCACGTGATCGGACATGTACTCTATAAAATTCATATTGAGATGTTCTTTCTAACAATGTTAATTCTTTGACTTAGTAGCATCAACCAATTAGAATTTTTGTTTCTCTACATATATTTTGGGTTTATGGTTCTTTTCTTCTTACGATTTTTTGAACTTGGTATGTTCTTCGTTCTTATGCGAAGAAACACATAAATCTTTATTTTATATAAGTGTTTTTTGCTTATTGTCAACCACTAAATTAGATATCCATCTAAACAATTACTTCAAGTGCCAATTAGATTGTTATCACTTAAACCATATCTTATTGCATTCAAATCCAATTGCGTTAGTCTATTTAGAAGAAAAAAAATAGAGTATTAATTATTATATCAAACCAATTGTTGGTTATTACATGTTTTTGAGGAAAGAGCATCGCTTTTCGGTTATGGAATGTTTTGTCTTGGTCTCTATGACTAATATTGGCTTTAAAATATATTGTTTGAATTTTATAGATATGGCTAATAAGATAAAAGAGTAGCCTATTTTTGGTTCGGAGTTTGATGATCTTAGAAATTCAAAATTGTCATTTTTCGCGTAATTTTAGTTTCCGCGCGACATTGCTCGGGTTCCCGACCTAGTAATAGTAATAATCAATGTAATAAAATTTTCTTTGAGCTTGATTTTAGTTGAATATGAGTTCATTTCATCATCTTGTTATGTAGAAGCCATTAACTTAAATGGGTTATGATTCTTTGGATACTTGTAGATTTTGAATTGTTTAAATTTGGTATTAGGATAAGAATGTGTCTAGTGACTTTTATGGTTTTTTAATTGCTTCAATTCAGTTTATGGTTTTTTTTTACCGAATTCTAATGACGAGTCATCCATGGTTAAGGAAGTTGACAACCTTATAGAATACATCAAGTCATGTTGCATATGGCCTTATTGTGTCACTTCATTCAATTTGGATTCATGCGAGATCTGTATGAGAAATTTTTTGGAGTGACAATTTTATGAATGGTGCAGGGATGGATATTAAAGGAGTTGCTGCAGAAATCCAAAAGGACAAAAACACACCTCGTCATTTAAGCAATTGAATCGAAGCTCGAGCCTTCGTCATCGTCTATTATACATTTTGTAAATAAGAATATGTCGACATTTGTTATGTTGTCATTGTATCAAAGGCAAGATTTATTCACTTACAATAAACAAGTATGAGAAGGTGTTGTTTTATTTTAAATGAAAGATCTCATTTTTATTTTGTGAGAGGAATACTTCAGGGAACATGCCATGTGTAACTAATGCTACAAGAGGAACATAAGCCATGGAAAATTAACCGAACCAATACACATAAACGTTCGTACATACAAAATTAATAACTAATAAAACTTGTTATAAATGCATTTTTTCACAAAATTAAACACACATGTGGAACAAGAAAATATTTAAAAAATCATTAAAATATGCTATAAATACATATTTCATTGAAATATGCTATAAATACATATTTCACCAAAAGTCTATTCTAAAAATCCGAGCAGACTTCACCTGAAGTCTTTTTCCTTTAAGCTTATCCACAACAAAATACCACGACAAATCTTTCATCACCACAAAATACCACGACAAGTCTTTCATCACCACAAAATACCACATTACCAAATTGTAAATGTGAAGCAGACTTCATATGAAGTCTACTCAGATGAATTTTGTTACCGAGAAGACTTCACCTAAAGTCACCAAAAATGACTCCTCAGGTTTTTCCAAATCGGCATGCTTTCTGTATTTGTCTCAACCGTTCGTCTTAAAATGTTGGTTTTGTTGAAGAATCCTGAAACTCAGATCATTTGGAGCAAATTTGTTGGTGAAGCCTTCATTTGATCCTTTGGGGGCCTCCTCGAATTTTTTCAAATCGGCTCGGGTTTTTCTACTTTTGCCTCGACCTTTCGTCTTAAAATGTTGGTTTGTTGAGAAATCATAAACCATGCCGAACTCATACGGAGACAAAAAAAACAATGACTAACACACACAAGAGAACAATAAAAATTATACCACAGATTTCACCTAAAGTCACCAAAAATGATGTAGAAGCCTAATCTAACAAAAATTTTGATTCAACCAAAATTATAAAATATAACCATGTCAAACTCATACAGAAGGAAAGACAATAACTAAGACACATTTTGACTAAAAAATTGACTTTTCAGAGCAGACTTCTTTTGAAATCTGCTGGACTAAGCAGACTTCAGGTGAAGTCTGCACAAATCTAGAACATTTGTCTTCATATTTTCAGACTTCTACCGAAGTCTACTCCATTTGAGAAGACTTCACCTGAAGTTTGCAATTGATTTTGTTTGACTTTTAGAGCAGACTTCATATGAAGTCTACACCATCAAGCAGACTTCATATGAAGTCTGAATCATTTTGAGGTTATTTTTGTGTTTGACCAGCATTACAAAGAGTAGATTTTTGTTGAAGTCTGCTCAAAAAGCATAATTCAGATGAAGTCTGCTTATTAAATAAAAATTAAATATTTTTCTGGTCAATGTTTTATGTTTTGGTCAAATACAAAAGTGACCTAAGTAGCAATCAAAGAGAAAATAGAAGAATCAGAACAGAAAAACAAAAAATATTTCCGATGAAAATTTCCCCAATCGCGATGAACAGAAGATGTGCAAATCGCGAGATGAGAAGAAGTTGGGACGAACAACTAATCTTGGAGAATCTGAAGAGAAGTAGAAGATCTATATTCGCTCTGATACGATATTAACTCTAAATCCTTGAAGAGAAATGAAGAACAGTAAATATGGATTGAGAGCACACGAGAGAGACGAATATGTAAAAGTTTGTTATTATCTTCGTTAATCTTATCATTGTAGTTCACTACATTATATATACAAGAATATTAACACTCTTAACTGTTAACCAACTAACGGATTAGTGTTAACAGCTTAACCGGTCAAACCAAGTATCATAATAATGGAGAAAGTTTGGTTTTGGTTCGGTTTGAAAGTGAGGAAGGAAGTGCAAAGACGAGAAGTATCAGAGCAATTCATTGGATTTGAAGATGAGAAACTCAGTAAAGTACTGAGAAAGATGAAGAACGAAAGAATCCATATATTAATGTTGTGAGATTCATTGTGCAAAGAGAAATCGAAAAACCTAAGTAAAATTAGAATTGAAAGAAAGATCTTTTTAGGGATTAAGAAGAAGGAAAGAAGGAAGAAAGAATTTTGATTTGATGAAATTTAAAGATAAATCGAGATGAATTTTGATTGATTTTGCATAATGGAGATGAAAAACAAGTAGAAAAGGATACAGATGAATCAGTCATGGGAAGAAGAAGGTCTCAAGTACAAGAGAAATTTGGGTATTCAAACCCTTTGGAATCCATTTAGTTTGGGCGGGTGGATAATCGGTTGTTAGGTTTGTTATAATCTAAATTTAAAAGAGATAAAAGAGTAATATACTTGTTTTCGATTTAAAATAACAAGAAAAGAAATTAGTTTTTATAACGTGGGTATATGAAATCTTTTCTGAGGGTGGGTATTCCAGCAATTGATCCATATATCGGCGACTGCAAATTCTCTCTCTCTGTAATGGATTCTCTAGTAGCGAGCTATGCTTCGTCAGAAGAAGAAGAAGAACCTCAACCACGTAGAGAAGCTTTCACCTTGAATTCCTCAGTGCCTTCTCTTCTTCGTCACCTTTTCTGTTCTCTGAAAAAACAAAGTTTCATTCTTTTTTCTTCTTTGTTTCATGAAAACCAATGTGAAAATTGTAGAACATACGCTGGACGAGTTAAACGACTTCAAGGGTTGGTTTGATTTCCTCACTCTCAATACAAATGTAATTAAAAGCTTAAATTTTGTAAGCTATTTGTGGGTTTTTGTGGTTAGAAATGTAGGAATAACAATTTTTACACAAGGGCAACTGATACAAGTGAAGGTAATTGAAGAACAGAAATCATAAATACAATACCAAATCAAAACAGGATGAAAGGAATTGCAGAGGCGAGACGTCGAATCTCTTTCCTTAATGTTTAAACGCCACGTAGTATGACGGTTTCGTAGCGGTAAAATTCCGAGGATACAACGCGGTTGTTTCTGTCTCCCAACACCGAAGAACATAATCTGACGAACCAAACTCTATGAGTACTCTCAGGAGAAAAACAGAGAAAGAAGAGAAGTTGTGAGGGATTCTGATTTTTTCAGTTGTGAGGGATTCGGTTATCTCACAAGCCTCAACGTTCAACAATAGAGTGGCTTAATGATAATTGATTCTCATTAAAACGTGAATTGAATTTGAAGGTTACAAAATTTCAAATTCTGATTTTTTGAATTTGTCGTTACAAGCCAAAAATCAATTAAGGAGATATTCTATTTGTTGACTAAATCAACACAATATTGACATAAAGATATGGGCAAAAAAACTAATCTCTTTCCACCGTTGGCCGATTAGTCAAATCCCGACGCCCGAGTATCTCCACAGTCTAATACACCTAAGTGTATCCAAGGTTTTGAACCTTATTATGAGTTTTCCACTTTATATACAAGAGGAATTTCACCTCTAACTTTCAATGTGGGACATTTGACCCTTACTCAAATTTCTAAGCTTTTCGAGATTTCCAAGTTACCCACTTTAGACCTCCATTTCTCATTCAAACAGACTCTGTTTTTGACAAGTGAATACACTAACTCATTGTGCTCACATCAACGATTACATCGTGCCTAAAATCCGGTCATTCCGGCAAACGATTTCACCTAAAATCTCACCGGAAAATGGTCTAAAACCATTTCGTCAAAATGAGTTCCAACAATCCTCCACATGAATAGAAATGTCTCTAGACACATGACGACTCGATGGACTTGACAGACTTGGCCTAACTAGATAAGGCTCGACAAACCCCCGACAGAAGGACTTTTGAGAGTACAAACGAAAAATAATTGTATCTGAGCTGGTAGCATTTCTCAGCCTTGAACCAGTCATTGTTAATATCTGTCGGATTTACTCGACCAGGAGGTGAACATGATGTCTTGAATCCCCCGGGATTTGATGTAAACCGAGACAACAGCTATAACACAACTTCATTTTCTCACAGAACAAAATTCTCTATTGTGTTTATTTTCGCCATGAACATGTCTGGTTAATCATGAGTGAACTTGGAGAATGTAGCCTTACATTCATTCTCCTAGAAACAGCCCCATTTCACACTCATAAGGTGATTTGCCATTAGCTTTGTTTTAAGAAGTATCATGTAATACTCCACTTATATCTCAAAGCTATAAAGTCAAATCATTAAAAGCAAACACTTATCCTTTACACATAGAGGAAGCACTGGTAATCATTCTAAGAACTTGGCAGAGACATAAGTCCCACAGTGCTCTTATCAGATTCCGCTTGAATTTTTTTTTCCTTTGAACCTAGATCTTGGGATCTCCAGTCATGTAGGTAGGGTTACCATCAAGCTTCCTCTTAAGTAATAGGCTTTAAACCCATTCCTCTTGGTGATTTTACAACTTGATCTCGAGACAAACCTTTAGTAAATGGATCCGCTAGGTTGTCATTCGACTTGACGTAATCTACTGTGATTATACCAGTCGAGATCAATTGTCTAATGGTTTTATGTCTTCGCCTTATGTGACGAGATTTACCATTATAGAGATTGCTCAGTGCCTGAGCTACAGCCGCTTGGCTATCACAGTGTACACGTAATGCCGGCACTGGCTTCTCCCACATAGGAATATCTTCCATAAAATTTCGAAGCCACTCTGCTTCCTCTGCAGCTTTGTCTAAAGCTATGAACTCAGATGCCATGGTCGATATGGCCAACAGAATTTGTTTGGAAGATTTCCAAGACATCGCTACACCTCCAAGCGTAAAGACGTATCCACTTGTGGATTTTGAGTTTTTGGAGTCAGAAATCCAGTTCGCGTCACTTTATCCTTCCAAAACTGCTGGTTCTTTACCATAGTGCAGCCCATAACGTTTAGTATGACGTACATAGTCCAATACTCTAATTATGGCTTTCCAGTGTTTCTGTCCTGGATTACTCGTGTAGCGAGTCAATACATTGACTGCGTGCGCCAAATCGGGTTTAGTACAATTTGTTAGGTACATCAGACTTCTGATTATATGTGCATATTCCAACTGTGACACTGCTTCACCTGAATTTTTAATCAAGTGAAGACTCGAGTCTTTAAACCCTTGTGGTAGATCGGTTATCTCCCAAGTATGATTTTGCTTAATGGAGTCGATCTCACTATCGACAGCTTCCTTCCACGAAGGTGCGTCCGGTGTAGACATGGCTTCTGTGAACGATCGCGGTTCATTCTCCAAGAGAAAGACCATTAAAAAATCTTCACCATAAGATTTTTCTTTACGAGCTCTTTTGCTACGTCAAGGTTCATCTTCAAATTCTTCTGCATCATCGAACGATGTGCCAGAAGTATTCGCCTCATTAACTGAGGTAGTTGCATCTCTTTCTTCACGAGTTCGTTTTGGATTTTGTCTATCCTTACACTGAAACACGTACTCAAAAAAAGATGCATTTCTTGATTCCATTATTGTATTAACATGGATATCCGGTACATATGATTTATGAACCAGAAACCGATAAGCACTACTGTTGTGCGCATATCCAATGAAAATACAATCTACCGTTTTTGGTCCGATTGTGACCTTTTTCGGAGGTAGCACTGCAACTTTTGCGAGGCACCCCCACACTTTCAGGTATTTGTACGAATGTACAGTACTTTTCCAAAGTTCATATGGCGTTTTGCAAGTGACTTTGTGCGGTATTTTGTTGAGGATATAATTTGTGGTAAGCAAAGCTTCCCCCCACATGTTCTAGGCTAACCCAGATTCTTGCAACATCGCATTCATCATCCTTTTCAGAGTTCGGTTTTTTTTGTTCCGCAACTCCATTAGATTCAGGTGAATAGGGAGCGGTCGTTTGATGGATAATGTCATGTTCTTTATAGAATGCATCAAAATGTCCACCATATTCGCCTCCTCTATCACTTCTAACTATCTTAATAGTTTTCTCAAGTTGGTTTTCAACTTTGAATTTATACTCCTTGAATTTTTCCAAGTCTTCATCTTTGCTACATAGAAAATATACATAGCAATATTTTGTACAATCATCTATGAAAGTCATAAAATATTTCTTACCGCCTCTAGTTTGAACAAACTTCAAATCACACAAATCTGTATGAATTAAGCCTAGAGGTTCGGTATTTCTTTCCACATGGGGAGATGGTGTTTTTGTGAGTTTAGCCTGTATGCATACTTCACATTTATCTTTGCTCAATTTGCATTTCGGAATTAGGTTCAAATTAATCAATCTTTGAATAGATTTATAATTCACATGTCCTAATCGTTCATGCCAAATATTGAAAGACTCAACCATATAAGCAACTGGGTTTTTCTCATTCATTGAACCATTGGTTACAACATTAGGAGTGACTGTCATTACACACATTTTGACTAGTCCCCCTTTCTCATACCCTTTGCCCAAATACCCCCCATGTTTCTTAAGCACTAGCTTATCAGACTCGAAGGATACAACAAATCCGGCCTTGCTCATAAGCGTTCTGAAAATCATATTCTTCCTCATGTATGGCACATGCTTCACATTTTGGAGAGTTATCTCACGTCCCGAGGTCATCTTGAGCACAACTTTGCCACGACCTTCAATCTTGGACAAGCTGGTGTTACCTATTAACAGCCGCTCTTCACTCTTGCATTTTTGATAGGTGCTAAACAATGTCTCTATCAATGCATATGTGAGTAGTGGCACCTGTGTCGTACCACCATTCCTTTGGGTTGTCCTCAACCATATTGACTTCAGTGACGACCGCACATAGGTCTTCTTTAGTCAAATGGGCTTGAGACTTCCCTTTGTCTTTGCTTGGTTCACCCTTGCTACGTCTAGCGCAAGCTTTGTGACAGGCTCCCAACTTCATTGCACCCTTTCGCTTCAGAAAGCTAGTTGAGGCTTTCAGAGATATCTTTCTTTTCCCTTTGTTCTTGTGAACTACAACAACAACAATGGCAGTGTGCTCATGTTGAACACCATCTGCCTCGCGGTTTTGAGACTCGATCCACAGCCTGAATATCAAGTCCTCAAGGGAAATTACATTCCGCTTGTTTTTGAGATAGTTCTTGAAGTCCATCCAACTCTGAGGAAGCTTCTCAATGAAGCATTTTACCGTAAAAGAATCACTAATGAACATGCCTTCATCCGCTATCTCATGCGTAAGCAACTGCAGCGCTTCAACTTGTTCCATGATGGGTTTTGAATCCACCATTTCGAAGTCCAAAAATTTCGCAAATGCGATTTTTTGACAGCCATCGTCCTTGGATGTATATTTCTCTTCTAAGGCAACCCAAAGTTCCTTCGAAGTTTTGACCGTTATGTAAATATAATACAGTGGGTCTATCAGGCAGCTTAGAATCCAACCTTTGCACAGAAAATCTCTTTGGTCCCAGTTATCAACACTCCCAAGAGTGAAAGCATCAATATTCCCAGGAGAAAGCAAAAGCATCAATATTCCCAGGAGAAAGCAAAAGCTTGTCCTCAATGAGATACCTTTCAAGCTTTAACGTGGCCAGAAAGAAGAACATCTTCTTCTGCCACGCCTCGAAACTAGTTTCATTGAACATTTCTGGCATTAGTCCCGCGCTTATAGCGCTAAGCACTAGTGAAATCTGGACGCTCTGATAACTATCAGCAGACGTTCCAGTTCCAACGACAAACGGAATCATTAGTGGTTGACCACTCCCACACTGTATTTGGGGCGGCGACTCACCAAATCCGTTGCCATCCGCACCACCGAATCCATCAATGATCGGAGTGTTGATCACGTTGGTGTTGTCAGTCATACTTCAAAAACGAATCTGTTCACCAAGAACAAAAACAAATTAGTATTCTAACCAATACCAAACACAAGAAGTTCAATATTATGTAATACTTAAAAAAATAAATTGCAAATTGTAACAATTAAATTAAAATTTCCAGAATAAATAAATTCTAAAAATTATCAATTTAATTTATGCAAAGACAAAATACACAATTCAAATCACTTAAATAAATTGCATAGATATCCAAGAATAAATTTCCAAAATAAATTAAACTAGGTGACTGGCCCACGCACACGCGTGGGCTCGAATGATGTTCATAAAAATTATATGCGATTATAAAACATAAACATATTATAGGGTTGTTTAAGTTTATTTTTTCGTTTTTTCTAGGATTGTTATTTGCTTTTTTTGTTATGTTATTCTTCGTATAGTTGGATTTGCTAATATATGAATTTTGGATTTGCACAAGAAAAAAGAATATAAGTGCATATAGTTTATCTTTTGTATAAACCAGAACATTAAAAAAATATAGTAATCCGATTAAGTAAAAAAAGTAATGTATTTTTTAAAAATATTTAGTAAATATCTTCATATATATAATTACAAAAAACATAAAATTCGAAAGCAAAAAACTTATCAAGTAACTTTTTAGAAAAAAAGTTATAAAGAAATTGTCACCTCTTTACGAAAAAGTCCATGTACCAAGACAAAATCTCAAAATAATTTTTCTTCTTCTCTTTCTGTTCTTGTTCTTTTTTTTTTTCACTTCTTTTTCTCTCATTTTATTTTCTCTTCTTCTTCTACATTCTTCTTCGATGTTCATCATGTTATACATTCTTTTTTCTCTTATATGGTTTTTTTTTCTTCTTCTATGCTGTTCTTTTTTTTTTTTTTTTTTTTTT
>OVAY01000664.1:23869-48759 GCA_900406395.1 Kernera saxatilis
TTACAACAAACCATTTTTTAATGTTCTTCTTTCTACGTTCTTCTCATTACCCATCTTCTTTTCTTTTCTTATTCTGCTTATGAAGTTTTCTCTTCTCTTCTTCATCTCTCTTCTTCTTCTACACTCTTCTTCTTTTCTTTTCTTCATCTCTCTTTTTCTATGCTCTTCTTCTTCTATGTTCATCGTTCTTCTTCTTCTACGTTTTGTTGTTCTTCTTCTGCTATGTTCATTGTTCTTCTTCTTATACGTTTGTCTTCTAAATTCTTCTTATAATTTTTTTTTCCTACATTCTTGTTCTTTGAAGATAAGAACAAAAAATTGCCAAGCAGAATATTTGATTAAAGGTATTAACAAATACAACGCAAAAGAAGAGAACAACACAAATAATTAATCAAGCGATTATATGACGTACAAATTATCATCATCTGCAAATATAACGGCGACCCACAAGATTTTTTCACTTTTGAAAAGTTTTGCAATATATCTAAATTATTTAATTAATTTGGAAAATTGAAAAAAAAAAAAAGGAAATTAACCAAATTCAAATCTGGAAAATTACACCATTAATTTGAGAAGTAGCTTTAGATAATCCTAACAATTTCTTTGTGAACAAACACTGCCGATTGTGAGATCGAAGGGTGGAGTAATCTATTCCTCTTCCTCTTCATGTTCTCTATTGTTTGTTGTGCTTTCCGATTTCTCTTCTTCCACCTTGTCATTTTCACTTTTTTCATTAGACCGGTCCATAGTTCATAAAAATTCTTACAAACAAACAAACAAAATTACTTTGTAAAAAGGGATATCGATTTGGTGATGTGTTGTTTTTAATATGTTTTGAATTTTATTATGAATGCTAGATACAGTGCTATGACATAAGTTATTAGTAAAATGTTAAAATTTAAAATTTAATATAGTAATGTTTTTGTTAACTCTAATGGTTTTTTTTAATGATGGCTACATATTTTAGATAATATTTATAGTGTTACTAACTTCTGTCGGATCAACGTGAAGTTTATTATATGTATATAATTTAATAGCAGCTTTGTTTTTAAAATTGATATGGTTTTATTTAGAAGTGGAAATCCAGTTTACAATTTGATTTAATTTTTGTTTATCCGGTCTTCGAATTAACGATTTTATAAAAACCGGTCAATTATACTATTTCCCAAAGTTGTACATAGTTTCTTGTTTGAACTGCTGTAAAATTCTTACCATCTTTGTTTTTTTAATGTTTTCTTGTTTTTTTTGTCCTTCGTGTTCGATACGATCTTTTTCGATATTCTTCTTCGTCGTAATTCTCATGGTCTTTTGTTTCTTCTTTGTATTTGTATTCTACTTCCTCTTCCTCTTCCACTTTCTCTTCGTCTTGTCTTCCCCTTCATCTTTGTCTTTATTTTTTGATTCCTCATAACCATAACATATTGATTTTATTTTAATTTAAACATTTTGTAATATGACTTGGATAGGATGAGTAGAAATAGTAGTATGCTTTATTGAAGTTAAATTAATCAAGAAGAGTAAGAAAGTTTGTTCCTTCTTCTCCCTCTTCTTCGTATTCTTCTTCTTTCATATTTTTTGTCTTTTTCCAGACCAATTGCAAAAAATCGGAGACAACGTATATGAATTCTAATTTCGATTATTCCGACTACCCAGAAAATTTATTCGCTTAAAACATATAATCAAAGCACAACTTAGATGGACATGCTTTGAAACCTAAACGTTCAAAATACGGATAAACAAAACTGAAGAGACAAAAATCAGAGATTCGGCTCAGATCATAATGCATCTCAACTGTCATTATCTAAATCTATCACAAACTTATACCCATGTTCTTCTCTTATTTGATTTTCTAGTCATGTTATTTTCCTAGTGATGCAGTTTACCTTATTCATGTTAAGTATCATTATTTGTTGCTTAGGCATGCGTCAATCCTACTTCTCGGAACATTTTAATGCTATAGCAGCGTTGTTTTCTTTACTATATGCATCCCAACTGCTTTTTTTTATTTAAAAGATAAAATAATTACTTGCGTTGAAAATCATATTCATTGGTCGATTAAGAATTTCAAATTCCTTTTCTAGTTTTCTAATTGTTTCTAGAGCTTTCAAGAATCATAATAAATGTCTTGTCCTTATGGGGTTAAATAGAATATTGCTTGATTTAGAATAGAAAATAAGATAACTAACCAATTAAATTTTCTTAGTTAGCCATGATAATTGATAAATATTGATAAGCTTGGATTTGGATATTATTATAAATAAATATGTATGTTAAGTTAACGGATGTATTAAGGGTCGTGACTTATTAATAAGAAGGGGTAATTTTGTTTTAAGAGTCACATTGTTTGAGGGAAATTGCTCATTTTATTCCCCAAGTATTTACAATTAGCAGATTTATTCCCCAACTATAGCTTGCGCAGAATTATTCCCCAACGTTTAGTTGACTTCGCGAAATCGGATTTAAAAAAAGTCAAACGTTAACCAGTTAACAGAGTCCGATAAAATTAAAAACACTCTTAACAAATTCCGTCGGGATTTTACTCAGAATTCCCAAAATTGAAAGCCCTAAGGCGATTTCCGGCTAGAGCAAATCTAGGTGATTCCCGATGATTTCCGGCGACGGTGAAGCTCGAGAAGGGAAAATTGGAGTTAACAATGGTGAGAACTATGTGGAGAAGGCAGAAACTTCCAATTCGAAGGGATCCTCAAACAGACACCGGAATCGATCCTGAACCCGAAAGGTAAATGTCGAAGTTGATTTGTGATTTTTTGGATATTTTCAAAGCTTTGTTAATTAGTTTTCGTTCATAGGGTAAATGCTGAAGTGCGTGTAGAAGAGAGAGATATTATTGGTGAAGAACAGAGAGATACAGTTGGTGAAGAAGAAAGAGCGACTGAGCATGAAGGAGAAGAGATTGGGGGTTTAGATGAAAGAGCGACTGAGCATGAAGGAGAAGAGATTGTGGAATCAGATGATAGTGCAGCTATCGAAGGAGATGATTGTGAAGCTATTAACGAATATGCACCTGGATATCGAGAGACTGAGCCAGAATTGGCTGAGAATCCGGAGTTGGATGATGATGATCAGTTTGTGATGTTGAAATCTGTGAGGATGATGTATGGTCTTCTCATTTTGGAGAAGCTGGTGGTGGAGACGGTGTTGGGGATGATGATGATAGTGGTGATGAAATATGGAATGACGATATCATTCCGGATCCATTATCAGAGGATGATGATGATGAAGAGGAAGTACATGGCACGCCATTCAATTGTCGTCTAGATGAGATCTTAGCACTAGGAAAGTGCTTCAACAATGCTGATGAATTCAAGTATGCATTTCTGAGGTATTCTCTAAAAACGCAATACGATATCAAAATGTATAAGTCATCAACTGACAGGCTTGGTGCAAAGTGCACACAATATGAAGAAGAAAAATGTCCTTGGAGAGTGTACTGCTCGTTTGAAAGGGGCAGAAACAAGTTGATGGTTAAGGTCTTCGTAGATGAGCATATATGTGTAAGGTCAGGGACTACAAAGCTACTGAAGAGTGGTGCTATTGCACAAATTTTTGAAGAGAGGCTGAGAGTGAATCCAAAAATCAAGTCACAGGATATGGTTGATGAAATCAAGAGAGAATACAATATGATTGTCAGTGTGCATCAGTGTAGGAGAGCAAAGACTGTGCTTGCAGCTAAAAGAAAGGCTAGTCATGAATCTCATTTTGCTAGACTTTGGGATTATCAGGAAGAGGTAAGAAAATCTAATGTCGGTTCAACAATGGAGATCGACACGATTCCCGGGCCAGTGCCTGGAAGCAAGCAAAGATTCCACCGTCTTTATGTTTGTTTTGCAGCATTGAAAGACTCTTGGAAGCAGTCATGTAGGCCTATAATTGGGTTAGATGCAGCGCTTATGAAATGGGATATCAAAGGCCAAATGTTAGGTGCAGTTGGTAGAGATGGTGATAATAGGATCTTTCCTATTGCTTGGGCAGTCGTCGATGCGGAGGACAATCCTAATTGGTTATGGTTTGTGCAATTTCTGAAAAAAGATTTGGGACTTGAAGATGGAGCTGATATTACAATCATTTTGGATAAACATAGGGTATGTTATTGCATTAGTTATTTTTCGTGTTTTCCTATTATTTTGTTACTAACATAGGATCTTATTTTGTTTCTTCTATGTGGCAGGGAATCCTAAACGCTGTTCATATTGAGCTTCCCAACTCTGAACATAGAATGTGTGCTCGACACATTCTGGAAAATTGGAAGAAGATGTACAAGGACATAGAGCTTGAGCGTCTGTTCTGGAAAATAGCAAGGAGCTATACAAATGCGGCATTTGAGGATAAATTAGAAGCACTAAAGAAATACAACTATGGTGCTTATGATTCACTCCAACAGCATGCACCAATAACATGGTCTCGTGCTTTCTTCAAGGTAGGGTCTTGTTGCAATGATAATCTGAATAACTTGTCAGAATCATTCAATCGAAATGTTAGGGAGTCAAGGAGGAAGCCCTTACTTGATTTCTTGACTGAGGTTAGAAGAAAAGTTATGGAGAGGAATGCGAAGAGAAGTGTTTTAACCAAGAGGTGGAAGAAACGATTTACACTAAAGCTGACAGAGAGATTGAAAGCAATAGGCAGAAAGCTAAAGATTGCATACGATACATGACCATAGGACACGTTCATGAGATAGACTTTCATGGAGATGCTTGGAGCGTTGATATGGAGAAGAAAACTTGTGGATGTGGTTACTGGCAATTGAATGGCTTTCCTTGTAGCTATTTTACCACCTCCATCAAGATTTAACCGTGGAAGACCTAATGATCGAGCTAGGAGAAAAGGTCCTCAAGAGTCTTCCTCTAATCCAAACAAAATAACACGCCATGGTCGTATTCCTAGATGTTCAAACTGCAAAAAAGAAGGACATAACAAGACAAGATGTTCTAATCGAACAGCACCTCCTCAAGCCAAACGAAAAAGAGGTCGTCCAAGAAAAGAGGTTTCATTTTTGCACATCCTTTTTTGATTTATTGTTTGCTTGGGGTTTGTATTTCAATTTCTTTCTTCATTGTAGGGAGAATCATCACACGGTGGAGATTCTCATCAACCATCACAAGGAGGAGCTTCTCAAGCATCACAAGGAGCAGCTTCTCAAGCATCACAAGGAGCAGCTTCGCAAGCATCACAAGGAAGATTCGGTTTCTCTACGTAATGAAAGTCGTTTCTGTTTTTTGGCTAATTGTTAGCTTGTAGGGCGTTTTAGCTAGATTTAATCTTGGTTTTTATTGGCATGAATGGTATCTATTTTGTATTGAACCTATGTTTTTAACATGTTTCATCTTGAACCTATGTCTTCTCGGGTATGAATGCTATTTAT
This sequence comes from Kernera saxatilis, assembly GCA_900406395.1. NCBI lineage: Eukaryota > Viridiplantae > Streptophyta > Magnoliopsida > Brassicales > Brassicaceae > Kernera > Kernera saxatilis. The sequence goes on from OVAY01000664.1 coordinate 29,253, forward strand.
TTAGTAAAATTCACTTCTTCTAAAACAGAGAAAGAGAGAAAATTAGAAAGAGAAAGAGAGAAAGAGAGCCAAATCGAAGAATAAATAAGTCAACTTCACTTGTTACCAAATACAAAAGTACAAGAGAGAAAGAGAGAACTAGAGAAAGAGGAAGACAAATACAATCACTTGTTACCAAGTACAAGTGTGTTTCCTACTTTCTTAAACATGATGTAGTAAATGATAACAAAAACCAAAACACAAAAACAACCAACAAGCACCACCATGTTCTTGATTTTGAGGTTGTGGAGCTCGATTTTGAGGTTGTGGAGCTCGGTTTTGCATTGTACAACCGATTCTTTCACATTTGCGATCTCAACCATCAACTCATTCACTCCAATCGTTGCCCAATTATCAATTTCAGGTTCTCTTCTACCCTTTTCTATCAACTCTTTCACTTCTTCATACATCCCATCTTCCACCCACTTAAACAAATGTCCATCCTACACAAATGATAATCAATTGTATTATCAGAAACATAACAAATCAAATGACACTAGAAAAAAAATCACACCAAGTGGAATGAAAGTAAATGATAACAAATGCAATGAAATTACTAGCTTACCTCTCGGGAGACACCACAACGAAAGTAAGGACGTCCAGGATTAGCTTTTGATTGTGATGTGTAAATTGTAACATCACTTCCACATACACATTTTGTAGGAGATCCATTTTTCCCATTGAAGAACACTTTGTTAGAAGTAGATGAATTCCCAAATTCCTTTGTACAATTTGAACCTATCTCCTCCTACACTCACACGAATTCATCAACACTTCAAGCTCTAATTACTCAAATCCAGAAACAATATTTGATAAAAAAACGAATCACTTACAAATTTAGAGTGTAAAGCTGTTGTATTTGTAGAAGAGACTCGGTCCGTCTCAGGGCAAGGATTTCGGTTCTTCGTGCTGCTGCTCTTCATGATATAGCTCTCCGAATTTGAGGTTCTTGCCGGAAATCACCTCTTCATGATATAGCTCTCTCGAATTAGGGTTTTTTTTTTGGAAAGAACTTCTGCGAAGAACTCCAGTGGAGATAAATATAACCCGACGGAAATATTTGTTTTTAACGACTGGTTAACGTTTGACTTTTTTAAACCCGATTTCGCGAAGTCAACTAAACGTTGGGAAATAATTCTGCGCAAGCTATAGTTGGGGAATAAATCTGCTAATTGCAAATGCTTGGGGAATAAAATGAGCAAATTCCCCAATGTTTGATCATTATTTAAATTGTTGTCGTCTTAATATATGTTTCAAATTTTACTATGTTCTTCTTTCCTCACGTCGCTGTTTTTTTTACCCAAGTCATTCTAAAGGAAGAGTATTCTGATCACAACCCAAAGTCGTTTTTTTCTTCCTTTGAAGCCCATCATTATCCTCTAAACAAAAAAGAAGCCAAAGCTTCTAACATGAATTCCTCCTCATCTTTATATTCTTCATACTCATCATCATCATCATAATCACCATCATCATCCCGGTCACCATCACCATCACCATCACAAACTGAGCACAATAATCCATATTTTTTCATTGAAATCAAATGACACTCATAAGAATTCAAATCAATACACTCTAAGAGGAACACCGATTATGCAAAAGCATCTAAAGAAAATTAAAGATTACATTGAAGGAGAATCAAACAAAAATCAATCCAATGAATTACCTTGCCAATTACATTGAATTTGGTTCCCTTATATAATTTTCGCAGGTAATGCATCGACACTCATGGGAAGAATCATACGAACTTGATATGCTGGTTCTTGGCCTTATTGGATAGCCAGAGCGGGCGGAGGAAACTTAGACGAATCAACGGATAATACTTATTAAGTAGCTTTCGCTTATCCATGTCGTCGTCGTCTTGCTTCTTCCTCCCCAAACATCTTCTTCTTCTTCTAAACAAAATAGCCTTAAAAAAAAAAAAAAAATCACAAACCAAAAAGTCATTATGCTGTTAAACAACATAAACATAGATATATCATTATGAAGAAACCAAAATTTTTTTTTGTTGTGAAGTAAAAAACGATCGCCAGATAACCCGTTGCTTAGCCGAGCTCATCCAAACATAGCAAACACCATGAAACAAATATGTTGGAGACACAACCATACGCATAGGGGCATTATTTATGCGACAAATGATGATCCGGCCAACTGATAATTCAGTTGTAATAAATCGAAGAAAGTGAAGAATATTATAGTATACATTACAGTTCAGCTTGTTAAACTCATGTTCTCTTTTCATATTCTCCAAATGAAAAGTATACATTACAGTTCAGCTTGTTAAACACATAAACTCATAATCTCTGAACCAAATGAAAAAAGCTTATCAACACATTTTCATACCTCTACTTTACTTGATTCATCAGTAAAGGTGACATTATATTAGTCCCAATTTTTGTAGGCTACTAAACCGGGCAAAGAAGTGCCAGCTCCTAGCTGCAAGTTCCATCAACACAAGTCTAAGAAAAAGTATAACGTCAAAACATTTAAGGATCTACACAAAAGACATCAAGCTGATTCATTAGCTCAAACACAAACACACAACACAATCGCACATATCCCAATTATGTAAACAGCAACATTACATAGTGGTTCACAACTTGCTCGATTTCAATTGTGCCGCTATGATCAAAATCAAGAGCAAGCAGGAGTCGTTGCTTACCTCGAGAATCGTAGACCCACGAAATATCGATCTCTGTTTCCAAACAGACTCAGCAAGGATAACGGTACAGGGCCAAACAAACAACCGTACTATCCCTTCATATTCTACAAACAAAAATCACAAACCAAAAAATCATCATCAGAAAGATAAACCTAAGAGATGTGAGAAGTAAGACATGGGAAGAAATAACCTTACCAATTATATTGTCTTTGCATCAGATCTTTCAAAGGCGGTCAGGACGAACCGCATCAATATCACAATCAGACTTCGACACCGATCTTAAGGAAGACGATGGCTTTAAAAGTGAGTTTCTTAGCTTCAAGATACATATTGTTGAATCTCTACACAAAGAAATTAACCATAAATCAACACAAACCATGGAGGAAGCCGAGTAATGGAGGAAGTTCAAACTTACTGCGCAAGTAAAGAAGGAGAAGAACATGCTGCATCAAGTATAAGATAGGTTACTGGCTAACGAAGCTGCTAATAGTTAATAAAAGAAAATAACAACAACAAAACCAATAAATTATATCATTAGCGAATTGCCGTCAAACCTTATTTAAACAATCGAGAAGAAATCGAGATAGAATGAGAGACGTAAGAGACGTACAAGCAAAAAAAAGTTACAAAAATGAGATAAGCTTACAGAGATGATCTCAGAACTCAGAAATATGGTTAAGCATAACAAATCGTAAGAACAAAAAAAAAACAGTACAAAGCAACAAAGAAACTTTGAATAACCTAAACTGATCTAAAACAACAAAATATATTATAGAAAAACCATAAGCAAATAATATTTCAAAAATCTAAAACAATGGGTTAAAAACTATTTTTAATACCAAAATCATAGAAACTTGAGTTCCAAATTAACATTATACTACTCAGACAAAACGGTATTAGCAATCGCTAACGATCCCGAGACAGGACAGGATCCCAAGTCCGAACTGTTTTTGCAGTTATGGAACTTTAGAACTCGAGTTTCATAAAACAAAACGATGATGTAAACCAAAAATCTTTTGAAGATCGTTACGTATAAAAAAAACAGAGCCGATAAAAACAAATGAAAACGAAGATGAAAGGGACATAACAAACATACATGGAAATTGGTCTAGATGCTTAAAAATAAAAAACCTAGGAACAAATAAAACTTTAGAGCATACGAAATAACCAGCATACAGGACAACAATATATATAGGACTATCAATTAGGGTTTCTGAAAATGTAAAATAAATATTGGCCGTTGAGATCGTTGACGGCCGAGATCAACGATCGAGGTTGAAACTATAAATTATTAGGGTTTCAAAAAATATAGGGTTTTAAGAGATCTTAAGGTTTGAACGGCTGAGATCATCGAAACAGAGATCGACGATCCAGATCAAACCAAAAATTAAATGATATCGAACGGACGTGATTGAAAAAGAGCATAAAATCGACGGTCTAAATTAATTTTTCATTAATGGCATAATTATCTTTTGTGTCTGAGACGAATTGTTGAGAGGACATGTGTCCAAAATCACTTCCCAAATAATAGTATAGATTTGGAAATGTAAGCAACACAAGGACGAAAAATGCTCTCACTTATAAATAAATCAAATTATTCCAGAGAATACCAAGCTGGAAAATTTAAGCAAATAAAAAACAGAGATGCTTCAAACAATACGAAACCAAATTAATGGCCGAGAACTTTTCGAATGGTTTTGTTAATTTAATAACAAAAAGCATAAAACCAAACCGGAAGATTCGAAGGAACTTTGGGTTGCCTTAGAACCATTCGACTAATTTCACTAAGAAAGACGAGGAGATCTTGAAACTCTCACGGGATCTTAGTGGCAACTCGAAAGCTGCGGATGATAAATCATTGGAAGCTGAAATCAGAAAACTGAAACTTAAGTATGAGAAGCTTGCTTCTGAAAAGAAATGTGAGGTAGCTGATCTCTTACGAGAAAACGGGTTTGCTTGGAGTCAATTCAAATGTATTGAGAGTGAATTCACTGATAAGTTAATGAGGAAAGATGATGAGATCACTCAAGCAAATACGAAAATCTCAAGTCTTATATCTTATCAAGAGCAGCTTCAGTCATCTAATCATGACAAGGATGAGATTATCTCAAGTTTAAAGGCTAAGGTTGCTGAAATGGAGACGAATTCCACTAAGAAAGACGAGGAGATGTTGAAACTCTCACGGGATCTAGAGTCTTTAAAGAAGTCTCGTAGCTTTACACCAGTTTTAACTCGATGCACAACACGTGACTAAGGTAGAAATGGTAATACCGTGGGATCTCATATCTCTACTAAGAAAGAGAAGTCTGCTGCATCAACACCAAACGAAAAGGTACTTATGAATTTGAATATGCATGTTTGTGTTTTTTTCATCTTGGTTTACTGAAGCAGTATAATAGTTTATCTTATACTTTTTGAAATCTATGATTCAGGAAATTGAGGAAAAGAGCGAACAAGACTCCGGTCTCAGTTTCAGAAATCCCAAAGCTGTTCACTTCAACATTTAGAGTTCCCAAGTTAGAGTATCCATCTTCAGGAGCCCTATAGATTATCTTTTTTTTTTTTTTTTTTTTTTGTNTTTTTTTTTTTTGTGTGTCTGCTTCTATTAGATTTAGAGATATAGAAATCTGCGTGTAATCTATCTCTGTATTTAAGATCATTCCCCTGATGTATATTAGCTTATATAGTTCTTGAGAGTTTCCCCCTTTCCCCAGCATAACTCTTAGTTAGGAACCTTGTACTGCATCTAGCAGCTGATATTTTTCTGTATTATTTGTCACAACAACGATTTCAGCAATGCAACAAAGATTTTCAAGCGGCATTATGCAATTTGATTCTGTTTGTAGTTTGGTTTTGATATTTTGCATAGTTCATATGCTTATTCTGGTTCGGCTTTGTCCTTCACACCAAATAAAATCCAACTTACTCGGTTCATGAGATTTGAACAATGCAGTCGAATGAAACTATGAATCTACTTTAAACCACCAAATTTAGTGCAGAGATGTTTAATCATATAAGTACGGTTAAGTGCAGAAAAGTTTTGAGTATTTGACCGGATTCTTCTTTAAACCACCAAATTTCGGTCCGGTTCAGTGAATTGATTTTGCAATTTTGGTTTAAAGATGAACGACGTCGTGTTCACTTCACTTTGGATTAGGGCACAATTGACGGAGGGGAAGACGCAGCGGTTTCCTTCTCAAATCTCCCCAAAATTTTCAGCGAAGGCTTTCGATCTTTTATTTGTAGACGAAGAAGATGCCATCGGAGGATGCGAAAGCTGTGAAAAAAGTGGAAGCTGAGGAAGACAATAAGAGCTTGAGTTCCTTTGTTAGGAAGAAGCCCACGAACGCCAACAATGCTGGTTCGACAGCTTCGAGGAATTCCTCTGGGTCTCGCCCAAAGCCAGCGAAGAAGGAGATTGATGAAGACGATGAGAAGAAGCCCGTTTCCAAGAGGAATTCCTCTGCAGGAGTCTCAAAGGTTCGTTTTTTTTCACTCTCTCTCTCTCTCGATGTCTAATTATAAATTCTTAGAGATGAGATTAGTGTTTCAGCAATTTATTATGTCCCGGAAAATTGAGTATGAAATGTGCGATAATCGATGAGCCATTGTGCTGATGAGTCTCTCTGGTTTTAGGAGAAGGAGTTGAAGAAGAAGAAGACAGAGAAAGACGAAGAAGCAAAGAAAAAGAGGGAAAATAAAGTCTATGACTTACCTGGTCAGAAGAGAGACCAACCTGAGGAGGTATTTTTGCTGCTCTCTTTCTGTGATTTTTAGATTTGTGGCGAATTCGTTTGAAGAATTTCCTTGTTGATTTTGCAATTCTGCAGAGAGATCCACTTAGGATTTTCTACGAGTCACTTTACAAGCAAGTTCCCACTAGCGAAATGGCTCAGATTTGGTGAGCCTTTCTATTCCTTTGTGTGCCTTACAGTATGATAAATGAGCAACTTAAAACACACACATACCTTGTTTTTGGTATGTATCTGATTATTGTGTTTGATCACTAAATGTGTAAACTGAGTTCTACACCAAGTTGAAATATTCGGTTTATTCTCTCGTCCTTTTGTTTTTGGTTTTCTTTTGGGACTTAATGCATACTTATGTTAGATTTTCGATTGTCTCTTGTGTGTTGTCACACTGGCATTAAAGCTCACATGAATTTTGAACATCGTAAAGTGACTCGCATTGTCCTTTCAAACCAACCACACAAAGCATTATGGTGTAGGCTCTTGAAAAACTACTATCTCTATTTCAGAATTTTTTAATCTTACTGTCACAAAGTTCCGTAATGTTGGTTTGGTTTGTCTCTAGTTCGTGCTTAAAATATTATCCTAATTGTTCTTCTGTAGAGTCCATTGTTACCCCTTGAGTTCCATTCCCATTAATTTGGTTATTGTAAGCAGTTGAAACATGTAGAGCTGAGATACGTTTCTTATTTTGCGTTTTTCTGTTGAAGGTTCTCTCCAATGGAGAAATCACGGGAAAGCGGTTTCTTGTTCTGTAATTTGTGTGGAACAATGCTCATCTTGAAATCAAAGAAGTATGCAGAATGTCCGCTTTGCAAAACAACGCGAAATGCAAAAGGTAACCATGAATTGGTTTTGGATTTGTATGTAGACTGATATACTTTATATCAGATCGACAGTTTTGCTTCTTGGTTTGGTTTATCTTATTGTGATTTAAACGTTATTGTTTTCAGAAATCATTGGCAAGCAAATAGCTTACACAGTTTCTGCTGAGGTATGTGTTTTTCCTTTATTCAGCACTGTGGATTCTTGTCTGGCTAGTTTTGCTGCATCACATAATCTTATATATTACTCACAAGATGTGTGTAAATCAATCGCTCTTGATTTCTTTCCGTCCATTGTTACTAGACAGTGAACACACACAACCGGTCCCTGCTATGCAATAAATTTCAAACCTAAAAGTGGACACTGCTTTTGTGCTTGTGTTTCTTCATAAACCTTTGGTAGCAGTCTAAACCAATTTCTTGGGTGTTTTTCGTTCTCTTTTGGAGTAGTACGGAGACTATCCCAGTGCAGAGTTAGTATACAACTAATTATCTTTGCATTTTGTAGGATATCAGAACAGAACTAGGAATATCTCTTTTTGGTGAAAAAACGCAGGAAGAAGCTGAGCTACCAAAGGTTTATGAAGAAACAGAAGCAAAAACATATTACGTTTTTTTCTCGATCTCTGACTTTTGATTTTGATGATTCTCTTTACAGATCAAAAAGGCGTGCGAGAAGTGCCAGCACCCTGAGCTTGTATATACAACCAGACAGGTAAGTCCAAGCTTTTCAAGTTCTTGGTATTCTCTTTCATGTCAAAGAATGTATTCATCTTGAGTTTTCTTATTCGCAGACAAGATCGGCGGACGAAGGACAAACAACATACTATACCTGCCCCAATTGTGGACATAGATTCACAGAAGGTTGAGATTATTATCATGTTCATTATGCGACTCGATTCACAAAGAATACCAGTTTTGTTTCTTACATCGATGCTACAAGCTCAATATTCATTGTCCAGCATCAGAACCTTATGTATTGTTTCTTATGTTACAAACGCAATATTCATTGCCGTCATCAGAAACTTTTTTTATTAGTACGCGCTACATGATATGCGATCAAGAATATTTATGTTTAATTAAAACTTTTGGTTTTATCATTTTTCATACAATTTTTAATCAAATTAATATTTAAGAAAATGCAATAAAACATTATTGAATAAAAGATTATCAATGTTTTTTTTTACAGTCTTGTTTTTCTTCTACAACAACAATTCAATTTTCTTCTAACTTCCAAGATATTAGAATGAGGATGAAGGTTACAAAATTATTCTACAAACTTAACCAAAAATTAATTCTGCAAAGTTTTTTTTATTTCAAATTCTGAGAAGCTGACAATTGTCTTCTTTTTATTAGTAAGGTTAAAAAAAATATAAAACATATATTCTAAAGCCCAAAAAAACTAAAAAAATTTAGCCCAATTTATAATCATCAATTTCTAAGACCTAATTCTTCGAGGAATTTCTCTGTCCCTTCGTCATCTCTCTATGTTGGTTGGAAATTCACCTAAGCGGCTCCTATGGGAAACCCATAAGCAAAAGTATTGGCTGTTATAGAGGCAAGGTATAATCAAATATGTGTTTCGAGAATCTTTGAGGGAATTTAAATTTCGCTTCTATTGAGAGTTCCAAGGTTTCTGCTGGTCTTCTCTCAGGTTATTTTGCAGTCGAGTGCCGGAGCTTGATTCTTCTTTGGAGCCACTTCAAGTGTTCGATGGATACACTAGGTTTGTGTTAAAAAAGACACATTTGCTTCATTTATGAAAAAAAAAAACAAACTATTTACCAAGTAGGAAGAGAGAGGTTGTTGAGGAACAACTTAGGTTTCTGTGATTTTGAAGGCTGTATATATCTCACACTTGCCCATTTGCTCAGCGTGCATAGATAACAGGGAATTACAAGGTTGCATTTGATTTTTTTTTGTTGGGTTTTAATTTTCTCTTCCCCATGATGCAGGTGCTGGAGAAGAAGCTCTGGAGATGCAGATATAAACTCAAGAAATTTTTATCCTTATTTTGTTTTCCCACTTTATGAATCAAGGGTTTTCGTAATGTAGGTGTTGGAACAGCTCAGTGGTCAGACCCCTGTCTTCTCCAAGGGTATGTGAGCTTACTCATGTGGAATTTCTTATGTACAAAACAATGCAGCTTCTTCATTGATTTGCTATTTCATTTTAAATTAACAATAATTAGACCGGCGAAAGTGGAACCCCACCGTCTCCACCAAAGCTCAACATTAACATCAACAAAACAAGAAACAAGAGAAAAGAAAAGTGTAAGATATATCTCATTATTTTGTCATTCATGCTCAATAATTATTACCTTTTCATCTTCTTCTTTTTCCTTTTCACCTTTATTTCACGATTCTCATCTTCTTTTCAGCTCCAATTTCAACATGCGTTTCACTCTTCAAATTTTGAGGTTCTCCTTTTGATTTTGCATTTTTCCGTTTGCATTGATCATATCAAAGAGGTAAAGAATTTGACTTTTGCTGACTCTTCACGATTTCACTCTGCTAAAATTAGCTTCTTGTAATTCATGTAGGAAAACAGCTTCATGCCATTATTATCTTCCTCTTTTCTCCTCCCCGAAAACTGTTTTGAGGTAATCAAATCATTACTTCCACAGAGCTGCAATCATGGAGTTCAAGATAACCATGTCAGAGATGCCACTTTGTCATCACCACATTCGCCGGTCAGTCTCCCTCTTGACATTTAAACAAGAACGATTTTCACTGTTTGGTTCTCTGCCGGTTTGGTTCTTAAATGAATTTTGATATCGTAAGAGTAATTAAAAGCTTCTTTTGTCATCTTTATTAGAATAAAAGAAATCGAAAATTGTCTTTTTGTGATTGAGTTTCCCCTGTGTAGTTTAACCCATGTCGGAGTCCAACTCGAATCCTTAACCCTAACAAGTCAAGTAACAATCTTATCTGTTGGCGGACTTTTACTACATTGGATAACGTTTTTTTTACAAAAAAAGTATATGCAGCGAAAGCTATAAAAAATTGCAATTTCTTTAAGTGGATCAAGTGTACACAAGAAATGAAACCCAAAAAAAAAATAATAATAATAAACCCAACAAGCATAAAGCTTCTTCCAACCCATGAACTTTTGCTAAAATGAAACCATAAACAAAAAAATAAAGGAAAAAGGTGCAACAGCTAATTAATTCAAATAACACCTAAACAATAAGGATAAATGTCTAAATCACAACACTAATACTACAAAATATTAAAGACGGTAAGATAATATGGTCAACGCAAGAAATTAAGACAATCAAAGACACTAAACACAAATAATAATAATAATAATAATTAATTATGATATAATAGAAATAAGGGCTAAAAATAACAAGAAAACAAGTTATTTCACATACACTATTCCATTATATAAATAGTAATATTTTTTAAAAGACCAACATATTTAATTTACACCACTACCATACTAAAACAATCTCCATCACAAAATCACCTGGCCACTCCGTCAAGAATACAACATTAGCGACACAATCCTTTTTGTCAAATAACTCAACCTACATTGATTTGATAAACTTCTATAAAATACCACACAATAAAATATTAAAAAGCAAAAACAGATTAAAAAATATATAAAATTTTAAAAATATTATTACATATTTAAAAATATAATATTACGATCCCGCGCAAGCGCGGGCTCTTCCCTAGTTATGATATATAACTTTGATTTTTTATATATATAGTTAATTAGAGGTTACAAAAAAATAGAACTTACATATTTTCTTTTTTACATTGTTAACGATTATAATTCAAAACAAAAGTATACAATCTACTTCTTTAAAAAAATCTTTTCGACGCCTTTTGGTTGGCACAAAGTGATAAGATGTCATTTCTATAGGACTTTGAACTCATCTTTCTTTTCGAGCAAGAACTTATGTTTTCTCAACTATCTTAAACCAAAGAAAAACTTCGTAACTATCTTTTAACCACAACTATCCACATACCCTTCTTTTATATCATTAGGAATCTTCTGCTTCAGTTACATTTTTCTTGCTATCTATCTCAAGTGCAAAACATATCTTCAAGGGACTCGCTTAGAAATCAAAACAATCCACCTAACACAACAACTAAAATGATTATGGCAAACAATAGAGTAACAGATGATGTAACACCGAAACACAACAAATGGGAATAATCTGATGTACCTTTTGTTTCGCATCCATTTTCTTTTCTTTCACATTGTTAAGCTCTGATCGGGGAGGAATTCAAAGCTTTCACGCTGCAACTCAACATTCTTTCAACTTGATTTCGAGCTAAATATCCTTTTGAGCTACTTCATATGTAGTAATTCATGTTTTATGTAAAAATTCTGAAACCTTTTAAATAGTATTGACGACAGCGAAGACATGATTGGTGATCTTGAATTCGTGGGTTTTTGGTATTGAGATTTAGGAAATCTCTCTTTACTTTTAGTTAGCTTCACTCGATATAAACTCAACTGTATACCTTTGAATGCAAACTCATCCCACACCTTATCACCTTGCAGCATTCTAGAATCCAAATATAATCAATGAAGAAAAGATATTCACGATAGAGAAATTGAGAGGTTGCAGCGAGTGAGCTGTCTTCATCAGGAGACGCTATAACCATCACCTGCAACCAAGAATAATTCATTTATGAGCATACATAGACACGTATTAAAACCCATTAAACTAAAATTCCAAATGCTACAAAAATTGAAAAATTACTTTCGGAGAAAGTAACAACATGAACGCGACACATATATAGCTAAGGTACATATTTTTCTTCTCATCAATCCTTCTTCTTCCAACCTAAAACTTTTATCCAAATACATCAAAACATCTATAACATCAAACACAGGTCCTGCAGCTCATACCAGATACATAAGAGCACAAGAAGCCATGGTCGATTCGAGAGAAAGAGCTAGCATTAAACGAAATCCTGTTGAGGGACGAAGAAAGAAGTGTCCACGGCATGAAAATATGTTTTATAAACGAAGAAAGAGAGACAAAACTCGACGACAACATCCAGAGCTATGGAAAACACATCAAATCATCTTTAACATAAAAAAAAACAGGTCTTGCATCTCATAACAGATACTGAAGAGCACAACCAGCCATGATCGCTTCGAGAGAAAGAGCGAGCATTAGACGAAACCTTGTTTAGGAACGAAGAAAGAATTGTCCACGGCATGAAATACTATTTTATAAACGAAGAAGCAGAGACCAAACTCGACGAACAGCATACAGAGTCGTGCAATCGTTTGCCAATCACGATAGCCTCTACCAATTATTAGGATATATTCTCTGTATATCACCCTTGATGCTCAAGCTAGAATATTTCCATATCTCTTGTAAAGTCTCTGTATAAATACCTCTGTATTCTCTCATAAATAATACACAAAAATATTATTCATTATATGGTATCAGAGCAGTAAAATCCTGCAACCCTAAATCTTTCTTTATTCTTTTTCGTCTCTTAATTTTTAAAACCCTCAGCAGCCGCCGTCGTCATCCCAATGACCACTGAACAAAGCGACGTTGCTTCGGCTACACGCCACACGGCCGAGTCTGCTCCGGTCTTCGACCCTCAAAACCCACAAAGCCCAGTCCTCACAATTAACATGAACAACGTCACCAAACTCATCGCCACCAACTACATTGCCTGGAGTCAGCAAATTCGCTTTCTCCTTGAAGGACATGGCCTCCAAGCCTTTATCAGTGAAACTGAAGCACCACCGGCTTCTGTTATCACCGTAGATGGACTCACCAAACCGAATCCATCATATGCCCACTGGCGACGCTAGGACCGTTTGATTCATGCCGCCCTCCTTGGTGCACTTGCAAGCACAACGCAACCACTTGTGTCATGTGCTTCGTCCTCTCTTGATGTTTGGCTCACACTTGAACGTACCTACGGCCGTCCCACTCGTGGACACTTGAAGCAACTCAAGAATCAATTGAAGAGCTCGCAAAAGGGGTCCAAAAGCATTGATGACTATATGCGTGGGATACGAGCCAAAGCCGATCAACTTGCACTTTTGGGAAAACCACTAGATCATGAAGATCTCATCGATTATATTCTTGATGGCCTTGGTGATGACTACAAGTCTATCGTCGATGCCGCCAATGGGAGAGAAACACCAATGACCTTCGTTGAGCTGCACGAAAAGTTGTTGAATCGTGAGGCTGATCTACTTCGTATTCAGCCTGACACAACACCTTTTCCAATCACTGCTAATGCCGTCTCCACCAAACCACGCACCAGCTGGAACAAATCGCCAACTCCCAACCAACAACAAGGCCACAACAGCACCTATCGATCCCCTCGTGGTTATCTTGGAAAGTGTCAATTATGTGGCGTACAAGGACATAGCGCCAAGTGGTGTACCCAACATCGTCCTTCTCCCAACAACTTCCCACGACAACCAGCATCACCAAGTGCCCAACCATGGCAGCCTCATGCGCATCCCACCACACTCACCTCATCTAATCCGGAACCATGGCTCATTGACAGTAGAGCCTCGCATCATGTCACCTCAGACTTGAACAATTTGTCTCTCCACAATCCATATACAGGGGGTGATTCTGTTCTCATTGGAGATGGGCGTGGTCTTCACATCTCACACTCGGGTTCCCTCTCTCTACCCATTACATCACATGTTCTTGATCAAGTTCTTTGTGTTCCCGGAATTAAGAAGAATTTAATCTCGGCAAACCGTTTTTGCATTGACAATAACGTTTCTGTGGAATTGTTTCCTTCTCACTTTCAGGTGAAGGACCTGCATACGGGGGCACACCTCCTCAGCGGCCCAGCTAAGGATGGACTATACGAGTGGCCGACTATCTCTGCTTCTATTTCTGCATTTTCTTTGTCTAAGTCCACTTTGTCCGAGTGGCATTCACGTCTTGGTCATCCTGCTCCTCCAATTTTAAAATCTATCTTGTCACATTTATCTTTCTCGGGATCTATTCCTAGTTTTGATTGCAACGCTTGCTTGAGTAATAAAAGTCACAAATTGCCTTTTCATGAATCATCTATTTCTTCCACTCGCCCTCTTGAAATTTTATTTTCTGATCTCTGGACGTCTCCAGTTCACTCCTTTGATGGTTTCAAATATTATCTCATTTTTGTTGACCATTACACACGTTACGTTTGGTACTTTCCCTTGAAACACAAATCACAGGTGCAGGAGACGTTCATACGATTCAGGGCGTTGGTTGAGAATGCCTATGGACATCGCATTGGTGCTCTTTACACTGACAACGGTGGAGAATATCTTGTTCTGGCATCCTTCCTGGCAAACAATGGCATTACTCACTATCGTACACCTCCACACACGCCGGAGCATAACGGCATGTCCGAACGGCGCCACCGACATATAGTTGAGACAGGACATATGCCTTCGCAGCAGCGGTGTACCTCATTAATAAAATGCCAACGCCCACACTATCTATGGACTCTCCTCACTTTCGTCTCTTTCACAAGCAACCGGAGTACTCCAAACTCAAAACTTTTGGCTGTTTGTGCTACCCATGGCTTCGTCCATATGCCACACACAAACTTGCTACACGTTCGTCACCATGCGTTTTTCTCGGGTATTCTCTCTCCCCAAGTGCTTTCTACTGTCTTGATCTCTCGTCTTCTCGCATTTATGTCTCTAGACATGTTCGTTTCTGTGAGTCGCAGTTTCCATTTTCTTCTCACCCACCCAACTTGTCTCCCCCTTTGGTAGAACAAGCTTGGCTTCCCGAAATTTCTCCTTTATCTGCAGGTAGTCAACCACTCGTCCGCACCGTGCCACTTACAACCCAAGATGCATCTCCTTCACCGCTGGAAACGCATTCACAGCCGCAAAGCTCAGCCAGTCCGTTAAACACATCTGAACATGTCCCTGATGCAGCACCTGCTACAACTACGGCTCTTGAACCAGTCATTGACACTGTTGCTGCCCCAACTGCACCTGAGCTCCAACAACCCGCTGTCCATACTCATCCCATGCAAACGAGGTCCAAGAATCAAATTTTCAAGCCTCTTGTCAAGTACAGCCTGACAGCCTCCATCACAAATACGGTGGAACCGGCCACAGTAACACAAGCGCTTAAAGATGAGAAGTGGAGAAATGCAATGAGCTTAGAGTTTGATGCTCAAGTGCGTAATCTCACATGGGAACTTGTACCACCAGAAATGGCTCCAAACATCGTTGGAAGCAAATGGGTCTATCGCACGAAGTACTTACCAGACGGCTTCGTGGACAAATACAAAGCCCGCTTGGTTGCCAAAGGCTTTCATCAACGTCCGGGGATAGATTATCATGAGACGTTCAGTCCCGTTGTGAAGCCCACCACCATTCGACTTCTGCTTGGTGTTGCGACAGTCAAAGATTGGCCTATTCGCCAACTTGACATCAATAATGCATTTCTGCAGGGTACACTTGATGAAGAAGTCTACATGTCTCAACCACCGGGGTTTGTTGACAAAGATCATCCCAATCACGTATGTCGCTTGAAGAAAGCGATCTATGGTCTGAAACAAGCTCCCCGAGCCTGGTATAATGAACTTCGACAGTTTCTTTTACAAACCGGTTTTCAGAATTCACTTGCTGATGTCTCACTCTTTATCCTTCGTGATCAAGACACGATTCTCTACTTACTTGTTTACATGGACGACATCATTGTCACTGGCTCCTGTCCCAAGCAAATCTCCAAGTTCATTGAGATTCTCTCTGCCCGCTTTTCCCTCAAGGATATGGGTGCTCTTTCTTACTTCCTTGGGATTGAAGTCATTCGCTCCGATAAGGGTCTACTCCTCACACAACGAAAGTATATCATTGATCTCCTCCGTAGTGTTCACATGGAAAATGTGAAACCTGTCAATACACCTCTCAGCACATCGACGTCGCTCACGCTACTTGCTGGTACTCCTCTTGACAATCCAACTGAGTATCGCACGGTTGTTGGAAGCCTCCAATATCTCGCATTCACCAGACCAGATATTGCCCTCGCCGTGAACAAGCTCTCTCAATACATGCATCGACCCACAACGGAGCATTGGAATGCAACGAAAAGAGTTCTCCGGTATCTTGCTGGCACGGTCACCAAAGGTATTTTTCTATCTCGCAACAGCAACCTTTCACTCCATGCCTTTTCCGATGCTGATTGGGCAGGCAACAAAGATGATTACACCTCAACAAATGCATATGTGGTCTTTCTCGGCGCCCACTCCATCTCCTGGTCGGCAAAGAAGCAGAAAGGTGTTGCTAGATCTTCAACTGAGGCTGAATATCGGGGTGTTGCCGCTGCTGCCTCCGAAGTTAAATGGGTATCTTCTCTCCTCTCTGAATTGGGTCTTCAGTCATCTCAGCCACCTGTTTTATACTGCGATAATATTGGTGCAACATATCTATGTGCCAATCCGGTCTTTCACTCTCGGATGAAGCATGTAGCCCTTGATTATCATTTTATCCGCGACCTTGTTCAATCCGGCCATCTACAAGTCAGACACGTTTCCTCTGCTGATCAGTTAGCTGACGCTCTTACGAAACCGCTTCCGCATGCTCGGTTTTCTCTCCTCTTTGACAAGATTGGACTCTCCAAAGGCGGCCCATCTTGAGGGGGCGTATTAGGATATATTCTCTGTATATCACCCTTGATGCTCAAGCTAGAATATTTCCATATCTCTTGTTAAGTCTCTGTATAAATACCTCTGTATTCTCTCATAAATAATACACAAAAATATTATTCATTATACCAATAATAATCTCCGCCAATGATAAACTCCACCAAATAATAACATTGAACCAATCAAGAACAACAACCACTCAGTGTCACGAACCCAAACTTCATAATCAAAAGTGAAACACGATTTTTAAGACTGAAACGATAAGATTACTTGTAGGGATGTAATTTGTTCTATGGATAGTATTAAGAAAAAATTACTCAGAAATGCACTTTTTAACTAAGTTATTTCATTAAGAGACACTTTTGTTTTGGCACTTTCCCAATAAGAAAAGTCTCTTTTACCCTTCTTTTACCCTCCTCGCTTATTTTTTTGGTTTACTCCTTTCTCGTTTCTCCCTTTTCTATCTCCTCGCTTATCTTTTTGGTTAACATAAAATTTCTTCTTTTTTTGTTTGTTTCCTGCTTATCGAATCTAAACATCTCTTCCAAACTGATAATTCTCTCTTTATCTTCCATCTCCCTCTTCGCTTCTTCGGTTTCTCTCTCCTCAACCTTTTCTCATACTTCTGTACATGGTTGAATTCGAGATTCACTAAAATCCCAAAGGAAGATTCTTCATCGAAGGTGGAGAAAGATTCTATGGGGCGATGACGATGATGGAGGAGGTGAGGTTTCCTGCGTTGGCGCCGCTTGCGGCAGTGAAGAGGCCGAGATGTTGTTATCTGGCGGAGGAATAGAATTCAGGGATGGTGGCGATGAAGCAGGAGGCGCCGGCAGCGATGTCCCATTTGACGGAGAAGGCACATATGAGTTCGAGACCGTTAGCGACGGAAAACTATTCGATTTCCCGATTGTGGATGACTTTTGGTGGTCAGCCTCTTCGGTTCTCCCTCTTCGAGTTTGTGTGGTCAGCCTCTTCAATACATGGTCATTCCATTTATCGTTAGGCACACCAAGCATGTGGTCAGGTTCTAAATGGTCATTACCTCTTTCATTTACCTCGGGAATCTTGTCGTCAACTTCTATATGGACTTGCCAAGAAGTTCGGGGTCAGACATCGTTGGTCAATTATGGACAACAATATGTGGTTACTTGATTATGGCCATTCCCATGCGCAAACATGTTCAGGTTCGTTGTGTACAATCTTTGTTTTAGGAACCCTGTGGTCAGATCCAGATGGTTATTGCCTCTTTCATTTACTTCAGAAATCTTGTGGTAATGTTCTAGATGGACATGTCAAGCTGCTCAGGTTCATAGTTAGGGATAATCCATGACCATCCTCTATTGTCCATTGTCATCTATCCACGTGGCTCAATCCATAACGTGTTGCTAGTGAGAATCCTATCCACCTGTTATAGTGATGGTCATATAAGTTCCCCAAAAATGCTACTAAAGTATGGCCACGCAACGATGGTCATATAAGTTTTGCAAACGTGATATTGTCCATACTCACGCATCCACTACTATCTTGACCATCTCCGTTAAGTTCGTATCCACTTTAGAGTTTAATTTAATTTAATTTAATTTAATTTTGAGAGTTTTTTTTTTTATGTTAGTTTACTTTTTTTTTTAGATTTCTATTTTAGAATTAAGGAAATTTCATCGTCTAATTTGTTAATTTAACTTCTGAGATTTTTTAATCCTAATTTAACTTTTTTATTTTGTTTTATTAACTTTCTTCTTATAATATGTTAATTTAACGTTTTGAGATTTTTTTATGTTATTTTACCTATTTTTTAGAATTCTATTATAGAATTAAGAAACTTTCATTCGTCTAATTTGTTAATTTATTTATTTTTTTGGTGATTTTTTGTTTTTTTTATTATTTACTTTATTCTTTTAATATGTTAATTTAACTTTTTGAATTTTTTTTATATTAGTTTACCTATTTTTTGATATTTCTATTTCAGAATTAAAGAAATTTCCTCGTGTAATATGTTAATTTAACTTCTGAGATTTTTTTTATGCTAGTTTACATTTTTTTTTATGTTGATTTTCCTTTTTAATTTTTGTTTTATTAATTTTCTTCGTGTAATATGTTATCTAACGTTTTGAGATTTTTTTTTATGTTAGTTTATCTATTTTTTAGATTTCTATTTTAGAATTAAGAAACTTTCTTTAGTCTAATATGTTAAAAAAATTTTTATGGTGATATTCCTTTTCTATTTTTATCCGATTAATTTTTTATATGTTTATTTTATTCTTTTATTTTTAACCGATTATTATTATAAATAATTTATGTTAAATAATGACTTGGACCAATAGAATTTAGTTTACAATGACGTGGACCAATAAAAATTAGTTTTTTAAATCCTAGGTGGACGTTCTAATCAACTCTCTTATTTCATGGAGTTAAGATCATTTGGTAGCCATGCAACAAAACTTCCTTGTGATTCTTGAAATCGGTTTGAGAGCATTAACTTTGCAAGAGTCCCACAAGTATGATTATCTAATTGATGCTACCTGTAAGCGTTATTGTCGATCTACCTGTCGTCATTGGGAATTGCTCCATGATGTACTCCGTTTTTACGTGTTTTTATCGTTTGTTTTTGAGTCTTTT
>OVAY01000665.1:0-13855 GCA_900406395.1 Kernera saxatilis
TTCATTAATGCTTGGTTCTTGTTTTGGTGCTGAAGATTCACCCCGTATAGCGAACTGCTTTGGAAGTGATTCTTCTTTGGAGCTGTCTTCATAGCCACTTGAGCTTGACTCTGAATAGTGATTAATCATTGTGATTGATTTAGAGGTCTCCTTCTGATCGACGTGTTCATCTTTTCTTTGTTCATTCTGAACCGTTGTTTTCCCCATTGCATCTAGTAGCGTAGTCATAGAGAATTCAATCATACCGATGTCCTTCTCTTTACCTTTTCGTTTGCCTTCATCAATCGATTTGTGACTTGATGATGAAGTGATGGCTGGCTTTTTGGTCAGATTAATCAGAAATTCCGACTCTTTTGGTTTTCTTGATTTCTGGCGATCTCTTTTGATCTTAAAGCTGCTAGGTGTAGAGACTGCATATCTAGATGTGAGAGCTTCATCCGAACTCAGAAATCCGGGTAATGAGTTTTTTGGCCTTGGTTCTTGATATCCTGAGAGGAATCCTGGAGAGTAGGATCCTTGGTATATTGGTGCACTATATGGTAGACCTCCAAGTGGAGTGAAGTGTGCTCCAGATGGTTTTTGATTTTGGATCATACTTTCTAGGCTTCTTTGAAGATCCTTTAGTTGATTTTTGAGGCTTGCCATCTCAGCTTCTTTGTTCCGAAATTGTGATGAGTTAATCATCATGTGTTGCGCCATAGACATCATCTCCTGATGGAGTATGCTGAGCCTGTCTTGAATCTCTATTATTAAGCTTGGAAGACTATCTAGTCTATTGTTGTTGTCATCTGCGATCTGGCCAACTTTCTGGTTGATGGTTGCTAGGAGTTGATTTTGAGATAAGGCATTTTCCGTTTGCCAGTTGAGAACCTTTTCAGCTTGAGTAAGTTGAACTGGTCCTGACGGGTGGATCTCCCTTGTTACAACTTTTGGACTGTGAGCGATGTTATTTCTGGTTGCATCATCATTATTCGATCAGGTTCCTTTTTCTCCGAATATTGGACAATGAAATCGTATCTTCCATTTCCTTCTTCCAAAGGACCAACTGTGGGATCTCCGTCGAGATATCGCTGGTAAAAAGGATCTTTCTTCTTGCGTCGTCTTCTTCGGATGTCTTCGTCTGATTCATAGGCTTCTTCCAGACAAGAAGAACACGAACATACATCAAAGTATTAATGTCCGTTTTCATCTTTGAAAGGATAAACAATAGTTCCATCTTGATTGAAGGAGATTGGCTGGAGAGTTTGGTTTGGCGACGAAGTTGGAACGTCTTGTTCATCAATTTGGATCATGAATTGAGTTAACGGATGTTTTCGAAATGATGAAGATCGTGGTTTTTCGAACTTGATTTCAGTCGTTCCGTCATTCCGAGAATGAAAACTAACTTCGGACGTTTGAACCGGTGTTTCAGCAGCTTGATGCAGCTTCTCGTAACTTGTAACCCATGACTCGGGTAGTCGCTTTATTAGTTCCTCTTTTGATATCTGCTTGGGGATTTGTACAGCATTTGGTGCTTGCGAGGCTGACGTGACTTTAAGATATAGCGCGCCTTGAGACGATCCAAGTGCAAGATCTAGTGCGTGATCTTGAGACGATCGTGTGATGTAGTGTTGCCACGACGCTTCGTTCTTGCATAGGTGCTCCTACGAGCTGTAGCTGGACCTTGAGTGTCTTCAACAGGTTTGGATCTTGGAGTGAGATATTAAAATTTGGAAACAGGGTTATGAACACTGTTCCAGCATTTAATGTCGTTTGGACCGTTCCGATGCAGGCTTGTTGATATGACTTCAGTCTTGAGTCGATCAGCGCTACTCGTGCTACGACTGGCAGGCCTTTTCGAGCATGTAAGGTTAAACCAATTCGTACTACTCCAAAGTGCAGGTGAGTGTATCCACTCTGCATCCACAACCTTGGAAGGTTCTCCGGAATAGTGAGTGATATGAACTGCTCTTCCTCTGTAGCTGGGATCTGGCAGGAGGAGAATTTGCTGGACTGGACATACTCTAACACTTTCTTCTTTGGCGGTGGACGGATGAATTCATGAACGCCTTGAACCAAGAAAGGACTTGGTTTCTTGGCGAAGTACTCATAAGGATTGACAAGTGGAAGAGTTGTTTCAGCAATTGATCTCCTGGAATATACTCGATTTCATAGAGAGAATTTATGCTAGATGAAGAAGAGGAAGATGAACGAGATCTGGTTTTGGGTAGAGTAGAATCTAAAGATAAAGAGTTTGAAGGATTTGAAAGAGACATGTTCAAAAGGTGTTTTCCAGAACATTCAAAACGATCAATCATAAACAAAGATTCATTCAATCATAAACAAAGATCCATTTCTTGGAAGATTTTGTCTTCTTCTTATTTGGTTTGCAAGTTTCGTTAGCATCCTTCTTCTTCTCCAGTAATGGTTTCTCGATATTCATGTTTTCTTCCTCTTTCTCTTCTTCAGTCTTCTCTTCCATTTCCTACATATTATAATAACATGTTTAGTCACAATCAGCAAAGTAATTAGTTTTTATAACGTGTTTGGTGTTTTAGAGAAAATACCGTTACAAATATGACAGAGATTGAGATGAGCAAAAAAAGAGAAACAAATAAGAAGGTTCTTGCGTTTTTTTAACGTGTTTGGTGTTTTAGGTTAGGGATAACAATTCTAGTTTTCTAAACTTCGTAGAACAAGTATTCTAAACAATATAGAATACATGATCTAAACTTCGTAGAACATAAAGATAACGTAGAATATGCATTCTAAAATACGTAGAACATATAAGAAAAAGCAGAAATTGTATTTTAAAATCTGTAGAACATATAAGAAAAAGTAGAATACGTATTCTAAAATCCGTATAAAGCAGAAGATGTATTCTAAAATCCGTAGAATATGTGGAAAATGTAGAAAATGTATTCTAAATCTCGTAGAACGGAAAATAAAAAAAAAACAAAATTTTAAAAGAAAAAGTGATAAAAAAAAAATATTAGACTAACATTTGTTCTTTTTTATATTTTTCCATATTTTTATTTATATTCAAAATATTTATTTAAATATTTATAATAATACATTAAGGTTAGTTTAGTAAAAATATAGCCAAAAAAATCTAAAGATTTAGTTTCTCGTACATCTACTCAATTTGTCATTTTTTCCAACTCTCCCTATTATTTATTTATTTATTCTAAATAAAAATCAAGTATCTAGAAGAGTTCCTCTCACATCTAACAAAATATATAATCAAGATTTTGAGCCTTTGATTAATCAACTTTGCATATTGTATTATCTCTAAATATGTGCTAATCAACTTCGGAAAATTCCCAATATAATATTGAAAATTTCAGATCGGGTTACATGGCCTTCTGTATCCGATTTGAATTACCCCAAATTATTAAGTAAAGATAATAAAAATTATCTGTTTGGGTCAAGATAATTTATTTTAACGGGTAGAGATTATATAGAGATCGAATAAGAATCATATTAAAGTAATTAGTTCGGTATCCAAATTACACGTTTGGATAATTAAATGTTTTAATGTTCTATATTTTCAAAATTATTCAACATTAGCCATATTTTACAAAATTATCCAATTTTTTTAAACTTTGAAAGTTAAATTTCCAATATTATATAAAGTTACCTTTAATTGTTTGGATAATAATTTTTACTATCCGAATTATTCGTTCGGATAGTGATTTTAATTATCTGATCCTACACATATCTAACCGTTATCGTATTATCAAACCCATTTCTTTAAGGATAGATTTCGAATAATGATTTTTGATATCCTAACTATCTTACTCGACTTTTATCCGTAATATCCAGGTCTAAATCAACTCTCGTACTTTTGATTAGCATCTTAGTCAGTTTTTAAATTAGTATTTACCAGTAATTTGCTCTCACCATTATTGTCGGCAAGAACAAAGATACGATCATTTGTTTTTTTTTTCTTATAAGGAATATATACATCACTTAAAGGCCCAGTGGTGGAAACAAAAGAAAGAATAAAATTTTAAAGAGAATCGGATGCGAAAACTATTCTCATTGGGCCTAATGGGCTTTTCTTCTCCCTCTCTTTCCTTTTTCATCTCCTTTATATAATTCACACTTCGTCCTCTTCACATCTTCATCGCATCTCTCTCTCTCTCTCTCTCTCGCTTCTTCCTCCATTTTCGCTCACAGAGTTCGCAAAAAAAATGGCCGATCAGCTCTCCGATGATCAGATCTCCGAGTTCAAGGAAGCTTTCAGCCTATTCGATAAGGACGGAGATGGTTCTTTTTCTCTCAGATCTTTCTTTTTCCTCCCATGGCGGATAAATTTTTGAATCTATAA
The DNA here is from genome assembly GCA_900406395.1 of Kernera saxatilis. Lineage (NCBI taxonomy): Eukaryota > Viridiplantae > Streptophyta > Magnoliopsida > Brassicales > Brassicaceae > Kernera > Kernera saxatilis. The sequence continues at coordinate 4,313 of OVAY01000665.1, forward strand.
TGATTTTTGATTCACTCGCGTTATTAGGGACTTTCTTCTTCTCGTTTGTCTCTTGGATTACTTAACGAATTTGTTGCTTTTCGATTGTTACTTGCTTTAATGTAGACTCGATTAAGTCGAGATTTGCCTTCGATTTGTGTTAGTTTTTTTTTTTTGGAATATTCTCGATCGTTTCGTAATCTATGGATCTAACTCAAAGATATTCTCAAATCGAATTAGCCTTTTAGTTTTTTGGTTTCCCTAAATCTCAGAATCAATGGGAATTTGAAAGATTCGGTTGATTTGTTTCGCAGGTTGTATCACGACGAAGGAGCTTGGTACAGTGATGAGATCATTAGGTCAGAATCCAACAGAAGCAGAGCTTCAAGATATGATTAACGAAGTTGATGCTGATGGTAACGGAACAATAGATTTTCCTGAGTTTCTGAATCTTATGGCTCGGAAGATGAAGGACACAGATTCAGAGGAAGAGCTCAAAGAAGCTTTCAGGGTTTTCGATAAGGACCAGAATGGTTTCATTTCAGCTGCAGAGCTGAGACATGTTATGACTAATCTGGGTGAGAAACTAACTGATGAAGAAGTTGATGAGATGATTAAAGAAGCTGATGTTGATGGAGATGGTCAGATTAATTATGAAGAGTTTGTCAAAGTTATGATGGCAAAGTGAGGAAATACAAATCTCAATCTCAATCTCTCTTATTTATTTTCTTTGAACAAAATTAAAAAGAAGTTTTATTGCTGTTTTTTCAATTGAATTTGAAGAACTCTGATTTTTTTTTTTTTACTTTCTTTCATATTTGACTGTTCATCATCATCATCATCATCATATATTTCATTTCTTCCTTTAGTGTTTGTTCGTCTTTTAATCAATTTTTTTTGTTTTGTTTTTAAATTTCATGTTATGAACTCTTTGTGACTACTCCGGCTTATTTATTTTGTTTTGGAAAAGATTTAAAACTGTATTTTTGCTTTGTGAACTACCATTATGATGGGCACTTAAAAAAAAGTTATCTTTCGATATGTGTATTTGAGTAATATATCTAAGTGGAAAAATTTGAAAGTGTATAAAAATTACATATCTTAAGGGTTGGGTATTGGAATGGGTAATTTAAATATTTGAAATTATTCGAAGTATTTCCGTCAAAATATGGGATGTGAATTTTGGGTAATGAAGGTCTGAGAAATTCAGATAGCTAAAATAATTAAATAACTATCTAAATTATTACTAATTTAGGTAAAGATCGATTTCGGGTCGGTATTTAGGGTAAGTGTTAATTTCAGACAAGATATTTTGGGCTATTTGGATTATTTTTAAAGAAAAAAATAGGTGTGTATTTTAAATAAAAACAAATGTGGTAAAATTTCTAGAAAAGTATTAAGATTCGTTCGAGGGGTAAATTCTTGAATTACATTTCAAAACTTCAGGTGGTTTGAAATTAAATCAACCAAAAAATAATACGTTGATCAAAATTTTTTTGAGGAATGTTGGCATTAACTCAAATTCATATGTTTGTTTTTCATATAATACGGTTCACATATAGATGGAGTATATTGTAAGAAATACAAAAAATATGCATTTTTTTTAGCCAAATTTATTTCTTTATAAAAAAAAAAGAAATAAAGTTTTGTAACACACAACAACAAAAAACAAGTTTTAATACAAACATTTCTAATTATTTTTAACCAGAGAAATAAAATTTAGGAATACTCGGAAAAAGAGTAAAAAGCAAAACAGACAAAAAGTGCATTACTTATTCTGAGTTGGACGTAAAGAGAGAAAAAAACTCAAATTGTTTAAATTAAAGTTAGATATGTTAAGGGGAATAAAATCATATAAATGGATGGTAAGCATCGAAAGCAAGGTAGATGAAGTGAGAAATTTTTAAACCTTTCATTATAATTGAATCTTTTTTTTTTATGTAACAATTATTCTCTTCTTTTTCATTTAATTATTGTCGAATCTTATTATAACAACTGACTATTTATTTTTTTCTCAATTTAAAATGTGTGTTTGGATCCTCTAGGAAAAGACGTAAGAGGAGTATGACGGCGAAGCGTAATAGTAACACTTCTGAATACAAAGAAGAGAGCCGTCGCCGGAAAAGCCATTGCCGTATTCTCTGAGCTCCGGCGTATTTCTACTTAATTCCTTCTCTTTTTATATGCTTGTGTGTGCAGAAATAAGAGACTTGTAATCTCAACCTAATAAAAAGGATTCTAAATATCATATCTTGTAAGAAAATATATGTTAATTGTTAACGAATACTGATTATAAAATATATCATGTCTCCTTTAGACGAAAATAAATAAAGCCACGTGCCGAAAAGTTCTCAAAGTAATATCAAGAAAGAATTGACATACATATAATAGTAGTTTTAGTTAGTGAATTAAACCTATTTGTAATTCCTTATTTACTTCTCGTGCACAATTAAACCCAAATTTCAAAACATAAAAGCACAAGATTCGATTTCATTGCCGTCCAAGACACTTTAACTCATAAAATTACTCACATTCAAAACTTCTCAGGGATCAAGTTCCTTGCTTTTTGCTCTACGTTTTTTTTTCCACCCTAAAGTGAGAAATGTATTGTTTCTCAAAACCTATGGAAAGTAGATGAGTTTCATAAGCAATGTTGGTGGACATATTCGCGAGATTACCATTGAGAAACACCGCGAGAATCAAGCCGCTGTTTAAAATATCAAAACCGATTGTAGATTAGGAGGTTCCGGATCGAGACCAATAAACCTAATTGCAGTGATGAAGCAATGTCAAATATGTAGCTGAGTCAAATATAAGGTATTCTTGAAATATTAACCGGTAGAAGTTGCCGAGTTTTTAACTTTTTACCAAAACAAAAAAACAAAAAATGTCTTATTAAACTAGACCATGGTTACTACATGGCATCTATCTCTCTCAAAGAAACAATTAGTTATCGGAAAAATGGTCAAAAAAATCCTCAATTTTCAAATTTCGGCCATTCAAAACATCAACTATCGCGTGGACAATTTAAATCTCCAACATTTATTGACTTTTCTTTTTAATCACCAACTTTTGTTGACCGAACCAAATTAGTCCCGCCGTTAAATGACCATCAAACTCCGTTAATCCGTTCCGTCAAATCATTTAACGGCAGGACTAANTGACTAATTTGGCTTGGTCAACAAAAGTTGGTGATTAAAAAAAAAAGTCAATAACAGTTAGGGATTTAAATTGTCTACGCGATAGTTGATGCTTTGAATGGCCGAAATTTGAAAGTTGAAAATTTTTTTGACCATTTTCATGTTATTGTTATAAATCCCATAAATTATAGTCGCTTTTTAATAATAAAAAAAATATTTAGTTATAGAAGTATTTAATTGTTTTGTATAAAATATATATCTTATGTTATTCATCCGTTCCTATCAAATATCAAACAATTACTAAGAAAACAAAATTAAAAATAGTTATATATGGAAAAATGAATATCATAAGCAACAAGAAAAAAAATATACAAATGATTAATTATAAAAAAGTGCAAATATAGGAGTTGAATTTAGATCAGTGGGGTCAATGTACATGTTTCAACCAAATCATCTATTTAAGCATTAACAAATTACTCATGCAAACAAAATTTTATAAAAGTTATAGGGGTCAGTTGACCCCTCTTCCTTCACTAGCTCCGCCTCAAATGTTATTGTTATAAATCTCATAACTTATAATAAAATTATATATAGAGTGTGCATGTAATAATAACTTATAAAAAAATAGTAGAATTTAAGTTACATGCACAGTTAATGATTTCATCTTCTACATATAAATCAAGAATGTTATTTATTTATTTTATGTGAGAAAAGTCAAAAAAATCCTCAACTTTTAAATTTCGGTCATTCAAAGCATCAACTATCGCGTGGACAATTTAAATCCCCAATTGTTATTGACTTTTTTTTTTAATCACCAATTTTTGTTGACCGAGCCAAATTAGTCCTGCCGTTAAATGATTTGACGGAACGGGTTAACGGAGTTTGACGGTCATTTAACAGCAGGACTAATTTGGCTCGGTCAACAAAAGTTAGTGATTAAAAAGAAAAGTCAATAAAAGTTGGGGATTTAAATTGTCCACGCGATAGTTGATGTTTTGAATGGTCGAAATTTGAAAGTTCATGATTTTTTTGACCATTTTCCCATTATTTATCTCTAGAGATTTGAAATCGATATGTGTTTGGTTGGGAAAAATGGTGAAAACATTATGAGGAAGATTTTGTGGCCATCAAGAAAGGTGTGAGAAACCTAAGGAGAGACCAAAACACCTAGAGTCATTAGAAAACATGTTCCAATGTTTATATGAGTGTTATGGTAAAGCAAGCACATTCCAAATGGAACTAGAGAAACAAAAAAAACAATAATACAAGTTATAAGCATCACAGTGCATGGGCTTTGAATTGTCTATTTCTTCCCTCTTTCTCCTTCTTTTCTGTCTCCTCCTTGAGCTTCTTCTCCAACCAACCAACCTTAAATCCACATTTAATCATATAATAGTGTATGATGCGCTTCAACCAAAGAAGGCCTTGAGATTTTTCGAAGCGGCTTGCTCAGAGTCTTGATCACCCAAATTAGGAGATAGATGAATGGTCTCTTGACGATTGGGAGAAAATCATTTCCAATGCGCCTCACAAACTCCACCTGCGTCAAGTGAAAAAGAAGACATGGAGAATTTCTCTGCATTCTTTATGAGCTTTGTTGCCTTACCTCTTGAAGGAAAGATTAGGAACCTGTGGACATCAATGGTTTCTTCATGCTCGCCAACAACTTCAAGAACTTTGACCTCCGCAACAATCTTGCTGTGTCTGTTGAGTAGAAACGTATCTTGCTGTGTCTGTTGAGTAGAAACGAAACGACCCACCATATCTGGCATTGAGGTTTCCAAAGGGAAAACTGGATGCACAACCACAGACAGGAGTCTTGTGATCAAACCACTCTTGCGTTTCTGTAAAAGCACGAAAGATGCCTTCAACTTCTTCAGAAATCTCCTTGTTTACAATGGCAAAGGAAAACTCTGCGTGTCTTCTCCATCCATAGGACAATTTATCAGCATCAGCAACCGCAAGAGACAGGGACAAACACTCATTGACCTTGGAATAACAGGCAACAACACACCGGCAAGGAAGACAGAAGAAAAAAACAAAAACAAAAACAAAACCCTAAACTACATTGAGGAAAAGAAAAACCATTAAATCTAAGGTTTTTTGGGTTACTTGCAAAAGAAGAAAATGTGATTCTGTTATTGGTCTTGATTTCTGGACTTGGGCCCAACTATATTATTTTGACCCAAACACTAATTCGGCCCAATTTTATCAAGAGGTAGTCTCATTTGGCGAGGATGTTGATTGTTGACCAAGAAAAGATGAGTGACATTTCTACCATTTCCATGTATATAACCAATCTTTGTCATAAATCTTAATTAAAATCCAAATTTCAATTCTAGTTAGCAAGGTTCAATAATATAACCTTTTAACAGCGTACGTGCAAAGAAGATTTTTGGAGCAAGAATTTCAAAACCATAACGAGTGAATGCAAAGGACCAAATTATGTATCCGCTGAAGGAATGTTGCTCCGCCTTCAAGGAATTTGCTTGCCCGTTCGCGGAAGCTATTAACGATGAAAACACAGACATGTGCCTCAAAAATTCTCAGCTACATCAAGCTCTATGGTCTTTTATCCATCCGGAATATATATTCGTAGACATGTGCAAAGAAGGCCAAAAGGGGGCTCAACGTTTTGATTCTCAACGTTTCTCCATAAGGAGTTTCTTGGCTTCCATGCCTGAAGGGGTTTTAACCCTATTTCTCTAAGTGCTCTTGTAGGGTTTCAACTCAAAAACTTGGCTGAAAGAAGTCATTGATTTATGGTTTTTCGAAAATTTTAAAAGTTGGAATGTTTGAGATGCGCGCATGGCATTCTGTATAATAATGAATGTTTGGATAGTCGATATTTTTCTAAGGTAGCTCGACTAAAGTTTAGCTAAAAAGAAGTTTAACATTATGATAACTATCGGCTTGTCTCGGCTTATTCGATTAAAGGCACGGCTTAAAGAAAAGTTGGGCCATATGCAGGGGCGGACCCACCTTATACAAAGAGGGGGCAGATGCACCACTGAGATTTTGTGAATCATTATAATTTTGTTAAGCGTCAATTTAATGCCCCCATAGTAAAACAAGATTATGCCCCCATTGTTTTCTTTCCTTCCCCAAAATCCAAATTAACAAGAATTTTTTATAAGGAAATATAATTATAAGCCCATATCTAATCAAGTCCATATGTTTATTTTTCTCGCTGAACACATGTATAATAACTATTAAATTTTAAGATATCGAATTTTAATCGATAATGGAAAGATTTCTTACAATATCTTATAGTTAAAATATTAGTACATATGAATTTTTAGAAACAGAAAAAGTAACAAATATTCCATAAAATTAAATAACTATAATATATAATATAAGCATAAACTTAATTATTTTCATGTTATCTACAATTTTTACTGTATTTTTAGTTTATTTATTTAATATTTATTGTCTTGTAAATTTTGCTCCCGATCAATTTTTATTCTGGATCCGCCACTGGCCATATGCCCATTTTTAAAAGTGTTTTCAAACATTATTTATCTATTACATTTTTAAAAATTTGGATCCTCTTCTACAATTTCTTTTAAGCAAAGTGTCTAAATTAGTTAAAGAAAATTAATTTTTTAAAAAAATGGTGATTCATGTGCAAATGCACAATCGGCACATATACTCTAACCCGAATATGTTTGATTGTACTATACTTTATTTAACAGAAACAAAATTTCGGCATAAATAATAAGATCTCTTCATGATTGCAATCTTAAACTTCTTTGGAGAGAAAGAATAATAGACACCTATGATCTCGATTCTATTATTATGTGAATGCCTTAGTGTTTGTGGGCTTTGATTTATGTATATATATATATGTAGAATTAGATGTTGCATATGGGGTTTTTTCTCCTTTTTTCTTCTTTCAATGATGAAGATAAATATGGTATTCGCAGGAAAATTATGTGCCTCTCTTTACAAAACCGAATCCACACTGACAGTTGTTTTTTTTTGTCTGTTATATCATTTGAAAGTCATTTTCTAATTTGTCATTTTATTACATAAATTATCATATCATTCACTACAAGCAAATCTAACTCGACTCTACAACGGATAATTTTATCCATTGGTCAACCACTAGACCAAAGTATGTACTTCCACACTTGCAATGTTTTAGAAAGTTAAAAATGATTTGTCTCTAAAATTACTCTTTAATTTAGTCGATACTGAGTTTTACTCTTATTGTATATTCAATTAATATATGTAAGATAAATACATCTATCACCTTTATTAAAAACATGACAATATCCAAGATAGGAAAGAATCCATCGTGTAACTCAGTTGCTTTTCGAGAATTTTTCTCTTATGCAAGTAATCCTTTCCTTTCTCTATACTATTTTCCATTTCATAATATATAAATAGAAAAAGCTCCAATTCTATGGGACACAATAGAACCTTTTCGAAATTTAAAAAAAATGCAAAAGTTATTCGAAAGGGACCAGATCTTATATCAAAGTTTGGACAACGAATTCCAGAGTTAATGAAAAAAAAACGAGTTATAGAAAGAACAAACAAACAAACAAAAAGCAAAAAAGAAGTGTGTAAACAAAGCTCATGCATATACAATGTTTGTAGGGTTCATGCAAAATATATAACTCACGCTAATTTCCATGCTCCTTTGCTATATATATATACATAACCAAAACAAACCCATTCAAGAAAACAAAATTTAAAAAAAAAATGGTGAGAAGAAATTTATGGGTTTTAATGTATGTAACACTGATGATGATGATGATTGAAATAGAATCAAGTCTTCACAGAGTAGGTGGTGGAAAATACAATTGGAATCCAAATGTTAACTTCTCCGATTGGGCTAACCACCAACGCTTCTACTCCGGCGACTGGCTCTGTTAGTAAATAACATTTTTTCATTTTCTTTTCCACTTATTAGTTTTTTTTTTAGAATAGTTTTTCCTTTTTTGAAACAAAGGCTTCAATAAAGAATAAGCCAAATTTCAAAATTAAAGATATACATCATTTTTTCGAGTTTAAGATTTAGCTTTTAGTGCTCAAAATTTAATTTAGTTAAGGTTTAAGATTTTCGGGTTTGGAGTTTTAATTTTTAAAGTTTGTGGTTTAGTTCTAGACTATTTTGTTAATTTGGATGTAAATAATAATGGCCTATTGTAATTATAATGCCTAATCTGAAATATGGTCTGTTTTTATGTTCGATCTAACCCTTCACAACATCCTCCAAGTAGTTTTAGTTTTTGTGGTTTAAGTTTTAGAGATTATGGTTTACTTTTAGATTATTTTATTTACTTACGAAAAATATGGTTTATTTATGTTAATTTTGATATAAATGTATGGTCTATTTTATTCTAATTTCTCATCTAAAATTTGGCAGTTTTTGGTTTCGATCGAACACGTCACAACATCCTCCAAGTAAACAAGAGTAGCTACGAGAATTGCATCGGTAGTGATTTCATATTCAACGTGACACGAGGAGGACGAGATGTGTTTCAACTTCTTCAACCAAAGCCTTATTACTTCATTTGTGGTAAAGGCTATTGCCTCAAAGGCATGAAGCTCGCCGTTAACGTCCTTCCTCAACCGCCACCATCGACTCCAACCATTCCCATCACTCCCGCCTCGACCGCCACTACTTCCATACCCGCAAAGGCTTTCGCCGCTTTTGCTACCGCCATTCTCACATTTGCCATTTAAGGTTTTATACTCTCATTAAAGCTATCTGAGTTCCTACCACGCCCGCCTCAACCGCCACTACTTTCACACCCGCAAACGCTTTCACCGTTGTCGCTACCGCCATTTTCACCTTCGCCCTTAAGGCTTTATAGTTTGACTAGGCTATGTTGTTTGTTTGTTTTCGTTTAAGTTTTCATGTAATGAATCAACCGGCCACTACTCTCATAATACCCGCAAACGCTATCGCCGCTTTTGCTACCGCCATTCTCACATTTGCCATTTAAAGTTTTATACTTTCACTAAAGCTATGTGAGTTCCTCTACGGCGCCCACCTCAACCGCCACTACTCTCACACCCACAAACGCTTTCGCCATTGTTGCAACCGCCATTCTCACCTTTGTCCTTAAGGCTTTATAATTTGACTAGGCTATGCTGTTTGTTTGTTTTGGTTTAAGTTTTCATGTAACGAAACAACCGGTTTCACAACCGCAAACACTTTGACCGTTGTTGCTACCGCCCTTTTCACCTTTGCTTAAGGTGTTATAATTTGACTAGGCTATGTTGTTTGTTTGTTTTGGTTTATGTTTTCATGTAACGAAACAAAAGGATTTGTTTTGACTAAGTTTTGTTTTGAAGCAACGAACAATATAAACAAAAGGGTCACTTCCTAAACTTAAGAGATATCAACTACAATAAGTCATTTCTTAAGTAACCATTGATAGAGTTTAGGGGGGGGGGGGGGCAAAAA
>OVAY01000665.1:13860-39232 GCA_900406395.1 Kernera saxatilis
GGGGGGGGGGGGGGCAAAAGCATATTCAAACCCCAAAGACAACAAGGCTGGTGAAAATAGTCACAAAAAACATACCAAAGCCTTTAGTTTCGTTGCCTTAAAACACTTAAAAACCGAGAGTGATCCTAAGATGAGAGTCAGATAGCCGATTACTACTTACTTACTGAGAGCCAAGTTGGTGACTGCACATTGAAGATGCTTCTTTGATCTAACAGAAGAACATGGAATTAGCGACGTTGTCTTTGAGTTTCGGGAGCTGTGCAACAGAGACTGGTCCTGGAGCTGTCACGCCACCGTGGCTTGATGATGTCTCAGATTGATCTTCAAACTTCATGAATGTCCCTAGCTGAGCAGCTGCTAAGTGAGCATAGCAGATAGGAGCAACTGCAGAAGAATTCAAAAGTCAGTAAGTAAATGAAAAAATGGAGCCTTTAAATCAATTGAGCAGAGAAAAAAGAATATGGTAATTACCAACAGAAATGGCAGTGGTGCTTCTTTGGTACCTGAGACAAAGAAAGTACTCAGATCATTCCCTAAGATCAAACACAATGAAAGTGATCAAAGATAAGCAGTGAAGGTTGATACTACATACACGTAAGAGAGTGAGTGGACGAGTTCCTGAAGTTCATCAGGTGAGAAACCGATCTCATCATACAGGACATGGTAATGTGTAGGACGAGTTGTTCCCTAATTCAAAACACAAAGAGTGTTGTATAACTAACCACTAAGAAACAAACACTTGTACTTGCAATCAACATTGCAATCAAAGAGTGTTATATAACCACTAAGAAACAAACACTTGTACTTACAATCATTCCGGCGTGTGCACAGAGATAGAAATCATAGTTCTTTGGGTGACAGATCTTGTTATCGATGATTGTCCCTGCAGGAAAAAAAACAAACACACCATTAGATCATGAATGTGCTAAAAAGTCTATAATGAAGATTTGATTAATCAATCACCTGGGGGAACATTATCAGGAGAGCCAGTCTGGAAAAACTTGGTGTGGTGATTCTTTTGAGCAACCAGCAATAGGAACTTCGGGTTCCATGTTTCATCCAGAAGCTTGCATGCCTAAGGAAAGAGAAGATGCAATGAGCTATTACTAACAGAGTAGCATAGAAAATTCACTAAGAAACTATTTTCTTTAGTATAATTAAATTACCTCAATGATCTGATCGAGTTCAATGTTCAGAACCTGATTGAATTGAGATTCACTAACACCATCCCTAGAAGAGCATTAAGACATTGAAACAACCGATATGAGAACAAATAAACAATGGGAAGAATGAAGAGGAGCCAAAAGCTCTTGATTTAACAAAGTAAATTACCTGAAAATTATGATATGCTCTGGCTTTCTCTTACCCGAGCTGGTGTAGAAATCCACCAGTAACTCCCTGCAATCAACAAACAAAGTCACATAAATACTTCAAAACTAGAGCTCATGCAACAAAAAGAAAGGAAGAAAAAAGCCACACAGAGAGTTAGTATAAGTACTTGATAATGCCATCATCTTCAGTTCCGTTTTTCTTGACAAGGGACTCAATCATCTCAGCCTTTGAAGGCTGTGTGCGAACAGATGCTCTGTATTTGGAGATTAGAGGCCACTGCCTCGAACTCACCACCTAAGTAAAACCATAATAAACGAGACAAGTAAACCTCAGTATTGAAGAAAGACAGGGCCTAATCAAAAGGCTGATGCAAAAGCAAAAAATGTATAAAAAGAGTTAAGAGTAATATTACAGCAGCAATGGATGGGACATCAGACTGTCCAGGAGATCCGTGTGAAACATCCATCCCAAGGATAATGGTTGGAACCTTGGAAATGACTGTGAAGGCAGGTGTACGCTCAACGCTTAACAATGAGTTCAAGCCTCCAAGCTGTAGTGTACACGTATCAGAGATTGCATACAAGAAGCAAATAAACGTACAAAAGAGAAAAAAAAAAAAAAGACAGATCACCTTTGCATTGATCTTCAGAAGACAGTTTGTAAGATACTGATCATTAGGTTGCCTCGTCGGAGCCATGCATTGAGTGACAATACCATATTCAGTAAGGTTTTTCTTCTTCCACGGGCCTGAAGAAGAATTCAAAGTTTTAATCAAAGAAACATTTTGCTATATGCAACAAGAAGATCTTCAAGAGAGATATCTAACCATAAATATCGCAGTTCTTGCGCTCGGGGAGCAGACATAAAATGAATTGTGGAGCTCCTGGGAGTTTAGACTGGATATCCTCAAACATCTTTTCCACACGAACAAGAGCAGGAGCACGACGAAGTTGATGACCCTCCTCAAACACATCAAAGGGACCATCAATTTTCTGTGAAAAAATATAGAAAGAAGCAGTTAAGATTTACAATGATGATGATCACAAACAAGTTTTCAAGAATACAAAAGAATAAAGAAGAATCCTACTTACAATTCCTTTTGATCCTCCAATTCGGATCAGATCATCAACAAGTTGGCGTACATTACAGCGGGCGGAGAAATTTGCTACCGCCCATCTCTCGATCTTTGTTGGCTCAACAAATTGCTGCACAACAAAGGGAATGAGACTATCTGAACATGTATGACACAAAGAGAGGCAGAGAGAAACAGTACCTTGTTGTTAAAATTCCAGCGACCGTTTCGCGGAAACAATTCATCTCCGCATCCCATTTTCAGCTGTTAGTCAAAGAAAACAAGAGAAAATTAACTAAATGCAAAAGCTTTAAAACAATTTATCAAGTCAAAACTAAGTAATTGTATCATACTTTGGGAGCTGGCAGAACACGACCCTCCACCTGAGTGAAGTTGGAGCTGATTGAGATGCCACAGGAACGCAGGAGAGGTTCAGTGTCATAGTTGCTGACTTTAAGTGCCTGAAAAAATGTAAACAAAGATATATAAATTCCAGTTCTATGACAAGACAGAACAATCATGAAGCAGTCAGGGTACTTTACTTTAGACAGCACATTCATCCTCTCTTGGGGCTTCTGCCTAGATTTCTCAACAAGGGCAGATCTTTGGAAAGTGTTGAGCGCTTTTGTGTACCTCTGAAGGGGAATCAAGGAGCAGAGCTGCGAAAATTCAACCAAATTACAACATACGCATGAATTACGGAAACAAGATAATACCATGAGTACGTCGATGAGTAAAAGAGGCAAACCTCAAGAGGAATATAAGTGGGTCGCTTTGGCTTCCCGACGTTGACGCATGGCAAATCCCCAGAATACTGCAACTCCAGCTTGCGTTCCTTGAGGAAGTAGTCATAGACAGTTATTTCAACTGTTTCAAACTCTCCATTTTCATTTTTTGATGCATTTCTGGGCCTGTACTCAAACCTAGACAAGGTGACAAGCAAACTTCAGAGAGCTATTTATCTAAGAAAGGGATCACAATGTCAGCAAAACTAAAACAGAAGTAAATGCATCTCACTAAAAAGTCAAATGGAGTGAATAGCATCTTACAATTGTTCACTGCATCGTTTCTCACTCATGCCTGTGATTCTGTACTCCTGGTTTGAGGGGCTGACTTTAATCCTCAAGTTCTTGAGTGTCCTTTTTGCCTGTTGAAAACAGCATGTTAAAACGTTTAGAGCTAAAACAAAAGGTAAGAAACCTGCTTAGACCATAACATAGCCACATATCATATAATAAGAAGATCACCTTGGACCAATCAACACTAAACGGATCCTTTGCACCTTGGTTAGCAATAACAAAATCAACGAGTGGGCCAGGCTTGATTATCATTGTAGTTGTGACATCTGAAATAAGAACAAAACATAAGCTATTAGACACTAAACCAGTGCTACAAAAGAAAGAAACAAACACCAGCATCAAGGACAGGTGAAATTATGTACCCATGTTCAGTGACATGCCACCCTGAGTTGTTCTGAAACTCGAATGGAACCCTCTACACCCCAAGATATTACCACCAACGGGTTCACAGTTACTTGGGTCGTTGTGGAAAAACGACTGTCGGACAAGCAAGCATCCTCTGCATTTTTTTCAAAAAAAATATTAGAAAGACAATAAAAGATATCAAATAGAATCTATACACTTTTCACTTACTGTCTAGCTGCGTGTTGACGTAAAATAATATCGAGAACCCTTATTGCCTCCTGCGAATTCTCGGACTCCTGTCCACGCATCGCATTAGCAAGGGCTTGTAGTGGGATTTTCGCCGCATAGCTGATCTCGACTCTGAAGTTTTTGGACCGGTTAGGCCGACGCATTCTTTTCCTATCACCATCACTTTGTTCTTCGTTCCCATTGGGGCTAGCGTTTCCATTAGTCCTGCTCATAAAATTCTCAGTTAGAACCAAACCTAAAACACTCAAACGAAGGACCAATGTGATAACTTTTACCTAGCAGAAGACACTTCCTCAAGCACAACAGAGAAATCCATTTTGTTGCTCGGCAAAGCTCCAAACGTAAATAGCGTCTTCTCGCCATCATAAGCGAATTCCTTACCATCTAGATCAGAGTGGTAAGTCTCATGGACCTTATCAAGGACCTTTCTTCCAACACCCTTTTGTTCAACAGGACGTCCATCATCATAAAATAGAGCCACCTGTTCAAAACCAAAAATAATCCCTTTAGTTTAACATCATTCAAAACCAAACAACAGAAAGTAAAAATGAACATAACAGTAGCAAAAACATACACTGTAGTGGTAAAAATGTCCCTGAAGATTAGCCACGTTGACTTTAAAATGATTAGTCAACAAAGGAATCTTTTGGCCCTTAGATCCAAACCCACGCCGAGCCATAGGGACTTTCAAGTTCTTCTTCTCAGCAGCTTCTGTTTTAACCCGAACTGGCTCAACATTGGGAGGTATAGTTGGCGGAGGAGGAGGTAATGCATCAGCAATTCCACTCCCATTTGCTGATTCAATCTCAGGCTTCTCAGCTCCATTACCGTTAGTAGAATCCATCTCCTGCACAAACAAACCATAAAAAGAAAAGCTTAGCTTTCAACATCCAAGCAAACACAGAGCAAATATCTGAGCAAAACTGGCTACATATATCAAAGTTTCCAACTTTCGTTCATAAAAACCCAGAGATAAGTCGACAAAATCTTTGACAGATACTAAAAAAGTTAAGATTTCAACATTTGGGTTTATGAGCAAAAGAACGATACTGTCTAAAACTAAGCTATATTTATCAAAGTTTCCACGCTTTTGTTCATAAAAACCCAGAGAGAAGTATAAATCTTTGACAGATACTAAATAAGTTTAAGATTTCAACATTTGGGTTTATGAGCAAAAACACAATACTGTCTAAAACTAAGCTATATTTATCAAAGTTTCCACGCTTTTGTTCATAAAAACCCAGAGAGAAGTAAAAATCTTTGACAGATACTAAAAAAAGTTTAAGACTTCAACATTTGGGTTTATGAGCAAAAACACAATACTGTCGAAAACAAAGCTACATTTATCAAAGTTTCCAGCTTTTGTTCTAACAATCCAGAGAGAAAGAAAATTAGTGAGAGAAAGACGCATGCAAACATGTATGACCTGAAAAAAAGTAAGCTTTCATCACATACTAGCAAAATACAGTCAAGCTGTGACGATTTAAAGCTTTGTTTCAAAAAAAAAAACCAGAAAGTTGAAATCTTTGAAGGAAAACCTTAACGAAACTTCTCAAATCAGAAAAGAAAAACCCACAAAATCAGAGAGGTTTGAGCAACCATAGCAGAAAAGTAAGAAAGAAAAACAAAAACTTTTGAGAGATGACCCCAAAAAAACGTCATCTTTCATCACATAAAAGCAAAATACAGTGACGCCAAGAGCATTTACATCTTTGTTCAAAAGAACAAACCCAGAAAGATACGAAAACCTCAACAAAAATTTCACATAAGAAAAGAAAACCCACAAAATCAGAGAGGGTATGAGCAACTATTTGCAGTAAAGTAACAAATTTTTAAGGATTTTAACTCTGAAATCTACGAAGAAACCCAGAAGAACACTTGCATGCGAGGCTAGCTAAGTCTTTGAGGAGAAAAAAAAAAGAAAAATTTTCGTCGTTTTAAAACAAAAAAAAAAAAAAGCTACGACATAATTTAAAATTCAACCAAAAAAAAAAAAAAAAAAAAGCTACGACATTTGTTTCTTTGAAAAAAATAAAAACAGAGAACAAACAAAAACACACAAACCCAGAGATTGAAGAAGCCACATTTCTTAAAAAACACTTAACCTATGAAGCTAGAAAGCATAAACCCTACAGAAAACAAAATCCCCAAATGTCGAAAACAGAAGAAACATTTAGCAAAACCCTAAAATCACACCTGTGAGTGTACACGGATTGAAACACAGAGGAAACCCTAGCCGAAACAAGAGAGAATTTTCTCAGTACTCTCTTTTCTCTCTCACTCTATCA
Source organism: Kernera saxatilis (assembly GCA_900406395.1). NCBI lineage: Eukaryota > Viridiplantae > Streptophyta > Magnoliopsida > Brassicales > Brassicaceae > Kernera > Kernera saxatilis. The sequence goes on from OVAY01000665.1 coordinate 20,226, forward strand.
CTTTTCTTTTTTTTTTCTCTCTTTTTTTTTTATGCTTTTCTTCTCCGAGCTGAGAGGGTCTTTTGATCAGTAAACAGTCGAATAAATCGAGGATTCTTCGCTCAACAGTTACGTTCCTCTACGTAACAGTGCATCAAAGTTTAACCTGCTCTTACAATCTTGACCGTTCATTTTGTTGACTATTTCTATAGACTTTCCTTATAATACAATCTTGACCGTTCGTTAGGCTGACTTTATTTATAGACTTTTATCTCAGAAAGTGTTTTGTGTCTAGATAGAATTATTTTTATATTTAAGTGAAGCTGCTCTTACGATCGTGACCGTTCGTTAGAATGACTTTTATTTATAGACGTACGATCTCGACCGTTATTTAGTATGACTTTTGTATCCCGCTAGGATTATTTTGAATTTTTTTAATTTCAATTTTTTACTTATTAGTTAGTGGTAGACAAACTGTCCGTATTCTAATCAATTCAATATACGCATTAGTTGACACGTACACTTACATAAGTATAGATTTTTAACAACTGTTTTACACTTTACACAATAATTAACTAATTATATATTAGTAAAGGTTACTATTAAGCACAAATATTTAAATTAGAAGAGTGTGTATACTAGTGATGATCAAAGGACCAGTCTTATTCATGTCTCTTATACTATATGTAATTATTTGTGATTAAGAAATCTAATTATTTTCTGTATGGTTGATCCTTTTTTTAATTATTGACTTAATATCAATTTTAATTGTGAGATTCTCAGTCGCAATTTAAAATTTCCCTAAAGGCTAAATTGGTGAAAGAAGATCTGTAACTTGTTCCTTGTCTCAGGGCTATGTGGCTTGAATTTTGTTTTGTTGGATGTAACAGGCTTTTACGTATGATTGGGTGTTGTTTTTTGGTCTTGCCCATGATGTTTGGCTTTTTATTTCGTCTGCAACGCTGGTGCATGTTTGTAAATGTTCTTAATTAATATTGGTGAAAGGAGATTAGGTGGATTCAATTAAGAAAACTCTAATAATAGTTCTTAATTTATCTGTGAAGATGCTTAATCATTTGTGGGTGCAGTTTATTTTTTAGATTATACATTTGTATTCACTTTGAGATATGATATAATATTATAAGTTTAGTGTTTGACATTTGGAATTTACGCTTAGCCGGAGAAGGATGATATGTACAACTACACTCTAAAGTTTTTAACCATATAATAATAATCTTCCAATATTGGCAAGCTAGCTAGATGGCTAAAGAGAGATGTACTTAGAACCGAGACGAGCATATGATACTCGAATCGAAACCTAATTTCACTATTGTTAGAGAAAAAAGAAAAGTCTTTCTAGCATTGTTTTAGAGCTTCATAGTTCTAAGCTAGAGAGGGATTATACATCTACTTTTTAGCATTTTTTATTATGATTTCCTACACACCATGAGTGGGATAGTTCTCTATTTTTGTGGGTTAAAAATCCATGTTACAGAAATGTGGTCGCTTATCAGAGTTTACTCATCGTAATTATGACCAATTTTTTAGTCATTTATTGTGATTACGCTTACAAGATCGTCTAATCATTAATTTCTTTGAGAAATGTTTAAGTTTTATTGGGGTAGACCGTAACCCAAAAATGAAAGGGATCTTAAAATCTCCAAAGCATAATTGCTCCGTTAAATTCACTATGTTTTTATGATACTTTTATTTATAACATATGTTTTCACCAAGCGCGTCCTCCTACAATCGATCTGCGATCTTTTCATTTTCACCTCAATTACCCCACTTCTAAAAAATATCAAAGTGGCTATCATTTAGTAGATCTAGATTAGCCTTTGATAGTTCAATAATAGTTACATATGTTATAAAGACTTAGTAGATAACTATATATGACTTGTAATTTGTCATCACCATAGGTAGATCCGTAGATCAATAAAATTGATCTTGAAACCCATAAAAAAATCATTCTCCTCCATTGAGTTACACGTTTGTTTGCTATATCATTGTTCACATTGTTTCATTTCCACTCCCCATTTAATTGAAAATTGTAATTTAGATGATATCTCATATTTACTAATTAAGACTATATATATGTATCTATCGGTACCCTTAGTATTATAGTAGTCACACATTTATACTTGTATTTTTTTTTATTACCTGAAACGAGTGTATTTTATGGGTTTCGGTCGAATCCGGTTTAGGATTAATACACAAGATAAATGATCATGCTATCAATCTATCTCTATCTCAAATATCTTAACGAAGATATACATAATCTAGACTATTACTAACCAAGATTCTATGTTATATTTTAATCTTGTGAGGACATGTACCGCTAGGCCTTTTCACCAAGCTCTTAGCAATATTCAAAGTGATGTCATATGACTAATGCATTACGATGTGGAGTTAAAACTTTCTGATTTTGTCTGATGTAAAACTTACTGTATATGATGATGTATCTTCTTTCTTGGCGATTAGGTGGATCTAATTAAGTAAACTATAATCCTAGTTCTTAATCTGAATGCATATTGTTTACAAATTTTGTTTATAATATTTGTAAATTGTAATGCATGTCGCTTGTTGGCTTATATGCAATCGGGTATATTAAAGCTAGACCTATCTAGAAAGATATAGTTTACATATGTTAAAAAGACTTAGCAGATAACTAGATATGACTTGTAATTTGTCATCACGATAGGTAGATCAATAAAATTGATCTCGAAACCCATAAAAAGTCATTATCCTCCATTGAGTTACACAAGACTTACAAAGATTCAAACAAAAAGGTAAAGAGAATAATTCAAGATGGTAATGAACCAATCTCTCTTCGGAAATGAACACCTTATATCTATAATCCATCCATCTTTTGGTTTATATCTTTTTGAGATAAATTCACTTCTGCAGCTAACAAACCAACCAGATCTTGAGCATCATCCTTTGTCAAAACTGATTCACTTCTAATCTGAGATTGCCATTTACCACGATTCTTTTCAATATACTTGTAGCATTGTTTCTTGAAGTGACATTCTTTACCACATATCTCTCTTGTTGTCTTTTGACATGGATCTTGACCTGCATGTTTCTACATTTACCAGACTTGAAACTCTTATTTTCTGTTATACCTCTACCAAAATGTCCTTCATATAGAGTTCCTAGAGCTATCCTTAAAATACATTTCCATAGACCTAGCCACACTAGCTACTTCCTCTAATCTAATAGCAATGTATTTGCCATATACAACCTATCAACGATCAAGAGTAGCTCATGTCTTTGCGGCTATAACACACTTGTCAATCTTGCGCAAGACATGTTCTCCGCAATTCAAGAAGATCATATTCATCGCTTTCTCGCATAGTTCCATTCTTGCGACTTCATCATTGATCCTCTTCTTCTCTTCCTCGGGATCTTGTTCTTCTTCTTTAGTAGGCGTTGAACTTAGTGCTTTCTCTGTAAAAGTAAGAACATGCAAGCCTTTAACGAGTTCAGGTCCTAAAGCAGATTCCTACTTCTCACCAGAGATTCCCTCCAGAATCTGCTAGCTTTAGCTAAAATCTAAGCTCCTTACAGATTATATTTCTTTCTTTCTTATGTCACAACAAGCAACGATGATACTGAAGGAGAAGATAATATTAAAAGTTTTATATATTCACACTCTTGGACCAATCACACACACGTGTGATACACAGTTGGCCAATAATAGAGACACCTATTTGAAAATTACTGTCTTTCTTCGCTCGTTCCGTTTTTTCCAGTAATAAAATTTACCAAATTTTGTGTAATCTCTCTCACATATATAGTCCAAATTTTATATTTTAATTGTGTTTTAAATTTAAAATAGTTATTAAAGTGTAAGTAAATATGTAATTTTTTTAATATAATTTCACTGTATAATATTTTTGGTTATAAATACCATATACACATTTCATATCATAACTTATATTTTTGGTTATAAATACCATATACACATTAATAAAAAATTTCAAATTTTCTCAATTTTTTTTAAAATTTCCCAAAATTATCCAAATTATCCTTTTTGAAGTGGATTTGTATCCAAAATACACGATCCAAAATCGATTCTTATCTAAATCATTAAAAACTTAGATAATGATTTTAGTTATTCAGTTTTTAGGTAAATATCATATTTCTTCCATCTTATTACCCAATCATAATCTCGTATTTTATTAGAAATATTTCTGATAATACTTTTCATTTTCTAAATTATCCATTCTCGATTTTTATTGGTTATTTCTCGTTTCTATATTCGAAATAGAGATAACTAATTTTTATTCAAAATACACAATCAAAAATCAATTCTTATCTAAATCAATAAAAACTTAGATAATGATTTTAGCTATTCAGTTTTTTAGGTAAATATCAAATTTCTACCATCTTATTACCCAATCACAATCTCGTATTATATTAGAAATATGTCGGATAATACTTTTCATTATTTAAATTATCCATTCTCGTTTTTATTGGTTATTTCTCATTTCGATATCCGAAATAGAGATAACTAATTCTTATCCAAAATATACAATCCAAAATTAATTATTCTCTTAATCAATGAAAACTTAGATAATGATTTTAGCTATTGTAATTTCTAGGTAAATATCAAATTTCTACCCATTTTATTACCCAATCACAATCTAGTATTTTATTAAAAATATTTCGGATAATACCTTTATTATCTAAATTATCCGTTCTCGAGTCTTATTGGTTATTTTTTCGTTTCGATATCTGAAATAGAGATAACTAATTCTTATCCAATATACAAGATCAAATTGATTCTTATCTAAATCAATGAAAACTTAGAGGGTGTTATTGGTTTATTTATTTTAATTGATTTGGAAATTTGTATAGAATTTATAAATCATTTGAATTTAATTAGTATTTCTAAATCTGTAAGTTTGACCTCGGATTTGAGTCTTTGTATTTTTAAGATTAAAATTCATCCAAATCCACTAAAATTTAATATGAAATCAAATCCATAAGTAAATTCGTAGTGTTTAATAACACGTGATTTGAATTAGTATTTATAAATCATAAAACCAATAATATAATATTTGAACATAGATTTCTAAATCATATAACCAATAACACCGGATTTCGTTTGGATTTCCAAATCCATTAAAATATCCAAACCAATAACCTCCACTTAAATAATTATTTTAGCTATTCAGATTTCTAGGTAAATATCAAATTTATACTCATCTTAATACCCAATCACAATTATGTTATTTAAAATCATTGATAATAGTTTTCTTATCTGAATCAATGAAAACTTAAATAATGATATTTATAGGTAAATATCAAATTTCTATCCATCTTATTACCCAATCACAATCTCAGAGTTTATCAACGTTTCATTATTCTAAATTATTCATTCTCGATTCTAATTCGCTGCTTCTTCTTTCGATATCCAAAATAGGGGTAACTAATTCTTACCCTCTCTTTCTTGGAGCTAAAACGCAATTACCATCTTGTGGCGCAGACCGGACCGACTAATGAATTCACTTTGAGCTTAAATGTCAATAAATGCTCATTTTTTAATTATATTTTTTGGAGAAAGGAAAGAAAAAAAAATATGAAACGGTGCAACTTTAATCTTTAAATCCCCACCACCAAAGCATCTTAGGCCATGATCAATTAAGAACTCTAAGAGTTTTTAAAGCGTTTTTTAGAATTTATATAATCAAAAAAATGTTAAAAAGATTATATACGGTTCTTAATTAAGAAACATAAAAACCGACTCTTATATGCCACGTGTCTGATCCATGTTAATTTGGATGAGAAAAAAAAAAAAAAAAATATTTTTTTCTTTTCTTTCAACTTTTTCTAAAAACCGATTATTATTATTATTTTTTTTAAAATCCTCTAATAGAGTTCTAGTTTTAGAACACCTAAATCTAAAGTTTTTATAAAAAATTCTTAACTTTAAATTTATAATTAAAAATAACTAAAATCTTTTTCTAAGTTTATCAGATCAGCTCTTATCTCTCTCTCGTTACAGACTCTACAAACTCAGAAAACACAGTAATAAATGTCTCTTTCGTCCCATGTGATCTTAATTTGACTTTTCTTCTTCTTCTTCTTCATCTTTCAAAATTGGGTCTTCGACAAATTAACACTTCCTTATCTGTTTTTTCTGGAAAATTAGAGAGAGAGAGAGAGAGACCACTTTTGGTGTTCTTCTTTATTTGCAACTCTTTCAGGCAACACTCTTGGTCTTTTGCTTCTCTTCTTCTTTCTATTTATGTTGATGATGATGATGCTTTGATAATTACAAAATTTCTTGTTCTTCGATGGGTTTTTTTTGGTCCAGATCGTTGGTTTTATTGTCTATATTACTCATTTTACGATCTGGGTTTATAGATGAGAATATTACTTTTTAGTCTCTTGAGTTTGATTTGATGATTCTTCATAAAAGTCTGGGTTTTTTTCCTTCTTTTCAAATCAAGTAAAAAGCTTTTCTTTTGATTTCTTAGGTCAATGATCTCATCCATGGATCAGGACGAATCTACTAATAAAGTTTAAAGCTTTAGATTTTATACGATCTGATGAACTTAATTGACTCTGTTTCAGGGTTTATAAGATCAAAGAAAGCTTAATAATCGTTTTCTTTTGTGCAACCATTTTGTTTTTCAGGTAACAGAATTGGATTGGCTTTGGTTCTTGTTTCTGGTGTGAGAGAGAGATGATGATGTTTAACGAGATGGGAATGTATGGAAACATGGATTTCTTCTCCTCCACATCTCTCGGAGAAATCGATGTGTCTCCATTGCCACAAGTTGAACAGGATCATCCAGTGGTTGAAGACGATTACACCGATGATGAGATCGATGTGGATGAGCTTGAGAAGAGGATGTGGAGGGACAAAATGCGTCTGAAGCGTCTCAAGGAGCAGCAGGGCAAGTGTAAGGAAGGAGTCGATGCTTCGAAGCAGAGGCAGTCGCAAGAGCAAGCTAGGAGGAAGAAAATGTCTAGAGCACAAGATGGGATCTTGAAATACATGTTGAAGATGATGGAAGTTTGTAAAGCTCAAGGCTTTGTTTACGGTATCATCCCTGAGAAAGGGAAACCAGTGACTGGTGCTTCGGATAATCTGAGGGAATGGTGGAAAGATAAGGTCAGGTTTGATCGTAATGGTCCAGCTGCAATTGCAAAGTACCAAGCGGAGAACAATATTGCAGGAGGGAGTAATGATTGTAATAGTTTGGTTGGACCAACACCACATACACTTCAGGAGCTTCAAGACACGACTCTTGGCTCGCTTTTATCTGCTTTGATGCAACACTGTGATCCTCCACAGAGAAGGTTTCCTTTGGAGAAAGGCGTTTCTCCACCGTGGTGGCCTAATGGGAAAGAAGAGTGGTGGCCTCAGCTCGGTTTGCCGAGTGAACAAGGTCCTCCTCCTTATAAGAAGCCTCATGATCTGAAGAAAGCGTGGAAAGTCGGTGTTTTGACTGCGGTTATCAAGCATATGTCGCCTGATATTGCGAAAATCCGGAAACTTGTGAGGCAATCGAAATGCTTGCAGGACAAGATGACGGCAAAAGAGAGTGCTACTTGGCTCGCCATTATTAACCAAGAAGAGGCTGTGGCTCGGGAGCTTTATCCCGATTTATGTCCTCCTCTTTCTTCTTTATCCGTGGGAAGCGGATCACTTCTCATCAATGATTGTAGCGAGTACGATGTTGAAGGTTTCGAGAAGGAGCAACCGTGTTTCGATGTGGAAGAGCGAAAGCCAGAGATAGTGATGATGAATCCTCCAACAAGCTTTGGGATTGGTAAAATGCAGCAACGTTTTCCGGTGAAGGAGGAAGTCGCGGCGGTGGCCACCATGGAGTTCGCAAGAAAGAGGAAGCCGAGCAATGATCTGAATGTTATGGTAATGGACAGACCATGTTTCAGTTGTGAGAATGGTCAGTGTCCTCACAGCAAAACCAATCTAGGATTCCAGGACAGAAGCTCAAGAGACAATCACCAAATGGTTTGTCCATACAAAGACAACCGCATAGCGTATGGAGCTGCATCGAAGTTTCATATGAGTGAAGTGAAACCAGTGGTTGCATCGCAGCCACAACCTTTTCCTCAGCCAGTCCAAACAGTCGACCTATCAGGCTTTGGAGTTCCAGAAAACGGGCAGAAGATGATCACCGAGCTAATGGCCATATATGAGAGAGATGTCCAAAGCAACCAAGCCATAAACATTGATGCAAAAGCAGCAGCACAGAATCATCAAGAACAGCAGATAAGTTTCAACCGCAATCAGATGTTTATGCAACAAGGAAACAGTGGGATTAACAACAATCGGTTTCAGATGGTGTTTGATTCGATACCGTTTGATCTTGCATCATTTGATTACAGAGATGATTGGCAAGCTTCAGCTCAGCAGCAGCAGCAAGATGTATCAATATGGTTCTGATTATAATCTCGCTTCTCTGTAACATTCTTTTCTTGAAATAACTTGTGAAATTGAAACTCTCTGTTACTTAACTTGGGGTTTGTTTTCTATTGGCACCAACACTCATCTATATTGTTGATGATGATGAAAGCCATCTGTTTTTTTTTGTGTGAAGTCTAATCTCATCTCATGTTTAATAATCTCATTATCCATTTTGGTCATCTTTGTCAAAATGCTGTTTAACTTGAATGTTTGAGTTGTATGTTGTTTTAATCTTGGTTTTAAGTCCATGAAAACCAATATAACAGTCATGAGACAAAATAAAATTAGGCTTTGATTGTTTCTAGATTTTAGAATGTTTTTTGGTTTTTATTTTTTGAAAATTTTCTTTAACCAATCAAGTTTTTAGTAGGAAAACTAGGTTTTTGAACAAAATTTATCCATTTTTAAGAAAAAGCCAAAAAATCATATATTGTGTAATTTGGGTTTCCACTTTTTTTTTAATATCATCAAGAATATTTTTTTTTTAAATGCACATGTTTTAAAAAATATTGTTATTATCATAAAAAATCCCAAAATCAAAACCAAACACTCAAAACCATTCTAAAAACTATAAAACACTCATGGTCTTAATTAACATTCCAACCAGATAAATTCTGGTCAAAAATCATTAGATATAATATTTTATGCATGAGTAACCAAAATGAACATATAATTCTGTCATTTTTGTTGGTTGTTCTCTTCTAATCAAGTCAATTCAACAATCTATATTTTAAGAAATCATTAGATATAATATTTTATGCATGAGTAACCAAAATGAACATATAATTCTGTCATTTTTGTTGGTTGTTCTCTTCTAATCAAGTCAATTCAACAATCTATATTTAGAGAAAAGTCACATGGCTTAGCCATATTGTTAGGGTTATAAAATACACATTCTATAATAATATAAGTTATCTTTTCTCTTTGCTGTAGAAAGTATATTCTCTAGTATAATTTGTTTAGTCAAACATCCATTAAATAATATATATTAACATGTAGTGTAAGGCTGCTAACAATTGTCGGCTGCTGTGGCCTCTTCTTCTCCACAGGCAAATCCTAATGTAATAATTTTATTCACATTTGTGAAATCCAAAATTGGATATTTTTATATAATAAAGTGAAAAAGCCAAAAATGGTGAGATTATATTTTGGGAGGAAGAGAAGACAAACGTTGTTGTCTCCTTTAGTTGTGGACAGGCCATGTGATGTGCTTTGTGCAAAACCCCACCATTCTTTTAGTCTCTTCATTGCCAAACTTGACTACATTCATCCACTCGTTTTGTTTTGTTTAGAATTTTGATAAATAATGCGATAAACAAATAATAGATTGCCAACTTTTTAAATCCTACTAGATTCTAAAACATGGGGAAATAATAAAATTTGTCAAATGGTAAAAATGTATTTAAAAAAAAAGAAATATGGAGTTAAAATTCAAGCCGGAATTGCAGAATTTTTAAAAATAAGAAAAATTGTAAACGGAGTTAAAGAACTTTTAGAAGTAAGAAAAACTGGCAAAACTAACTTGGTATTTACATTAGGGAATTAATTTCTTATAAATAATCAATTAAATTTACATTATAAGTTAAGCTGACACCAATACAAAAAAATTTCATATTTTTACCATTTTTTCATTTTTCTCATAAAAAGTAGACAACTGTTATAATGTAACAAAAACACGTTTCTATATGTAAAACATGTTTCTTCCTAAACATGCAGGACATCAACGTCCCAGACTCTTACGTCTTGCAAGAATCTTACATCTTAGACTCTTATATCATATGCTTTTACGCCTTTTGACTACGAAATACACCCTAGAGTTTTGTGTTTTTATATAACTCACGATGTTCACCTCGTAGTATCCATTTCTTGAAGATCACTCGTGGCAACTCCATCAGAATGGCCATATAATAAGAGGAAGAATCTCACATATTACGTGCATGGTTTCAAGTTTTCAACGACCCTCCACAACGCTTGTATGCTAGAAGAACTTAACTTAGACAGAAGAATAACAAGAACAATGACACTTTTCACTCCATGAGCCAGCCGCGTAAACTCATGCAATGGAAGGAATATTATTTGGGTTAAATTTCTTCCTTTAGCTAATTAGCGCTACATGTAATTAGTTTAGGTGTATATCTTATTAGGCATTATTGTACAAATCCTACTCTACCTATCCATACTTTACACGGTATAGTAGTCTAAAGGCATGTAATTCTATACATGTCACCCGTTTCTCAACGAGAAAGGGATACGAATTTCATTTTTTATCGATTTTCTCCTTAATAGCATCGACTTTCTTCTCTTAATTATCACCAAAAGTAGTCAATCAAAATGTTAGACTATGTCGTGGATCTCTTCTCTTTAGTCCCCGCGTATAGAAACCCATTTTCTTTATACATTTTCTGATGTTTTCTAGTTTTCGACCAAATCTAGTTATCTATTTTATTGATTTAAGCATCCGAGAATTCTCGAAAAATACCCACCAATAGTTTATCGACTTCCACCTATTTGGTATATCTTACATTGATGAGACTAAACCCACTCAACACATTTTTTCCTAAACACTTTCTATCTTTACTATTTTATTTATCTTTTTATTAGAACCGTTGTAGTGGAATATATATGCCTTCTAAGACAATTGGGTTAATCTTTATACATGTCGTTAGTTCAATATATGTATGTTATCTTATCTTTTCATCATGTTAGATTACATATCTCTCCATGTTTATTGCTTTGATTATGTGGATTGAGGACATCTATGAGATAATTTGTTGCTACATGTGACTTTAGTTGGCGTTAGTAAATAGACTAGAAGATACAAGCCGTATGGATTCACACGAGATTAAGATCTTTTTTTTTGGGGTCACACACACGAGATTAAGAAAGGACTTTAAACCTTTGTTGGTCATTGTCAATATTTCATCTCCCATCTTTTGAATAACATGTTTACTTTATGTTTTTTTTTTTTTTAATTATTTTTTATTAATATCATTGCTTACGTTAGGACAAACTACAAAACACCAAACCAAATCCACCGTATGATGTAATGTTTTACCTGTTTTTTTTTTTTGTCATATATGTTCTTTTTTTTTTTTTTTTTTTTTTTTTTTTTTTTTTTTTTTTTTTTTTATATACCCTATCGACTTCCGGTCAACCCCGGTAGGAACACACCGAAGTGCTACAGAGTGGACTTCTTTCCAAAGGACCACCACACTGCCTGCCCCGAGTTTGAGATGCTTTCCGACTAATGCCCGGGGGTAGGCAGGCCGTCTGTATTTCTGATTACCAGGTAAATCAATTGGGCCTTCGGCCCAACTGACAGACTTCCCAACAAAGTGTTGATAACAGCGTAGGGGAGGAGTCGAACCTAGGATGTGGGAGTTGCACCCTTCACCCAGGTCGCCCAACCACTAGCCCACCACCTTCTGGGCTTATATGTTCTTTTTAGTGGATTGACACACTAAATTGGATTAGTTATAAATTTAAAAGTTGATGTGATGACTCGGTCTTATTAAAGATTAACCACTCCTCTTATCAATCGTCACACTATATTTTTCTTAATTTTTATCTTAGCATGAATTGTCCTGATTTGTTTATGATTCTCGTTGATTCCTATTCCACAAGGCCAATTACTCTTGACATAACCCATGGCTCTATTTTAGTTATTTTCAAAACATAAAAATAACTTAATTATAAGTACTCTTGCTTGTTTTAATTAGTTTTGTGATAAACCTTATGTATAGATTCCTCGGTTCTTTAGTGTTCGGATAGAATCACAGACTTTATCATTTATGCGTGGTGTCTTTTGTTGAAGATGGGCTTCGCACCCTCATCCAGAGTCCGGCTCAACTCAACCCGGCCCAAGTTTAGAACCAATCTCGGCCCACAAGAAGCAGGCTTTCGCCCCGGCCCATGATGAACAGCCTCCCCCAACCGACCTGGAGATCGTCTGACGAAAGCCCGAATCAAAGGCGGACATTGCGGGGTATGGCGAGTCCCAACGCCGAACTAGGGATCGGTTGTCAGAAGGCCGGTCATAAATCAAGGCGGGTATCACGGGATATGGTGGGTCCCTCCTCTTCTTAAACGCCATGCCCCTACGCCGACCTAGGCATCGGCTGTCAGGAGGCAGGTCTGATGCGGATATCGTGGAAGATGGCGGGCCACCACTTGGGATCTTGAAGGTATAAATAGAAGGGATGAGAGGGAGGCAGTAACGACCGAACAGAACACGAAAACATCATAGCCGGAGGAGACGATGACCCGCAAGGAAACGATCCTCTAAACAACGGCGAGCACGACGAGATCGCCGAGCCTACAAGGAAGCCGGTGCTCAGAACCATGCATCAACAAGATCAAGCATCTCACAAAAGGTTCGCCGACCTCAACAAGACAAACGAGAGTCGAATCAATCTCCTGCTAGAAACTATCGGATCAATATCAGGAGGCAGGCCACTCCAAACCGTAGGCGGCAATCTGCGAAGGAATCTCTTTCACGAGTTCGACTAGGCCGGCACCCGCACGATACGACCACGAAGCATGTTCGACCACGAGTCGGCAGGACAGATAGCAGGAACGTCGACGGGATTCAATCAAACCCTCGAGATAGCCCTGCTTAAAACGACAATACAAGATATGAGCTCGAAATTGCAAGAATTCTCGGCCGAAATCACCGAGGTCCCCTTGAGAAACGTTGGTAAAATAAAAATCGACCCATACGATGGAAAGGGCGACCCGTCATATCACATTCTCGCGTTCAAATTCTCCGCGGCAAGAGCAAGGTTTGAGCCGGCAGAAAGAGATGCAGGGCTATGCCAGTTATTCGTAGAAAATTTGGTCGGCCCGGCCTTAACGTGGTTCTCCAAGCTCGAGTCGAACTCAATTCGAAATTTCAACGATCTATCAACTCGGTTCCTTAAACACTACTCAATGTACATCAAAAAGGAAGCCTCCAGCGCCGACCTATGGGCTCTAGGACAGGGACCAAGGGAATCACTGCGTTTCTACATCATTCGATTCAGCTGTAGCTTCGAAAATCAAATATGAGGACGAAGCTGCGGTCCGCGCTTAAGAACGGTCTGCTGGTAGGATCGCAGTTCAGAGAGGACCTTATCCTCCGACGACCTGAATCCCTGGAACATGCGATACACAATTCCACCGACTTCATAGTAATCGAAGAAGAGCGAACCAAGTACGAAAAGAAGCTTACGTCGTCCAAACCGTCCGCGCCAAAGGAAAAGCCTCGAGAAACATATCAGGAGCCCCATCAACACTATGATTTGGAGTACCGAATGACCGACATGCCCAAACGGCAAAAAAATAAGCCGAGACCAATGACCTCGTCTTACGTCGGGGGCGACAAACCCCAGCAGCCCTGGAACAAGTGGAACAGACAAGACAAGTTCGCCGGGCACAGCATAGAAGAATGTCGATCTCTATCGGATAGCCTCCTCGAAAAGTTAAGACGAGGTGAGATCGACTTAGGGGACCAAGATCGAATCGACGGGCGACGTAATAAAAACCCTGATCGTCGAACGCCGAAACGACGTACAACGCGACCGTAATTTCGATCGACCCGCACCCAATACCGATCCACCGATCCGGAATCACAACCAAGACGATTGTGACGAGCGACCGCCTCCGGTAAGACGACGAATTAACATGATTATGGGAGGCTTGCTATCCTGCAACGACTCGGTCTGCTCGATCAAGGAGTACGAACGAAAGACAGATTCAAAGGAGGATCGGATACCTGTTACCAACGAACAGGAAGCGGACATCACATTCTCCGTAGCCGACCTCGAAGGAGTCAGCCGACCTCACAATGACCCTATCGTGGTGGAAATGCACCTCGGGGATTGTCAGGTAACAAAGATATTGATCGATACCGGCAGTTCGATCGACCTGATTTTCAAAGAAACGCTTGAAAAGGCAGAGTTCAAAGACGTGCAAATCAAGCCGGAAGAGCGGCCATTAACCGGATTCGACGGAGAAACAACCATGACCATAGGAACAGTCAAATTACCAGTTTACGCTGGCAGAGTCACCAAGATCATAAAATTCGTCATTCTAGACCGACCTGCGATCTACAATGCTATCTTAGGAACCCCTTGGATTAATTCGATGAAGGCGGTACCGTCACCCTATCATCAATGCGTCAAATTCCCAACCAAATGGGGAATCCACACGCTCAAGGGCAATCAGAAACTAGCGCGAACTTGTTTCAAAACGGAGCGAAAGATGAGAAATTTAAACAAAGCCCAGGCCTGCTATTTCGTTGAAACTAGCCCCTATGAGTCCCGACCTCAGCGTCTCGGCCCGCAAAGGGAACTAATTGATCAAGTCAGCAAAGACTACGAGCATCCCGATCGATGCGTCGGACTGGGATCCGAACTGAAGTAACCGATGAGAGACGAGCTCGTCGATTTCCTCCGACACAATATCTCGACTTTCCCTTGGTCCATGGCAGATATGAGAGGAATAGACCCGCAGATCACGATCCATGAACTCCAAGTCGACCCAACCTACAAACCCATCAAGCAGAAAAGACGGAAGCTCGGCCCTGAACGAGCCAAGGCTGTAAATGACGAGGTCAAGTATCCCGAATGGCTCGCCAACCCGGTGGTCATAAAAAAGAATAGCGGAGCCTGGCGCGTTTACGTTGATTTTACCGACCTGAACAAAGCTTGTCCGAAGGACAGCTTCCCGCTCCCGCATATCGATAGGCTCGACGAAGCAATGGCGGCATCTCGGGATACAATCAGATTCTCATGGACGACTTCTCGTGATACAATCAGATTCTCATGCATCCCAATGATACAGAAAAAACCGCTTTCATCACTGATCGCGGCATCTATTGCTACAAGGTCATGCCATTCGATCTCAAAATTGCGGGTGCAACGTCTCAGCGACTGGTGAATCGTATGTGCGTCCACCAACTCGGTAGTACGATGGAAGTATACATAGATGATATGCTGGTCTCAAAACCACTAAAGAGGTCCAAAGATTGATCGGCCGAATCGCGGCTCTAAACCGCTTTATCGCTAAATCTACGGATCATTCGAGGGATGTAAAATGCGAGGAATCATTCGAACAGCTGAAGAGCTACCTGTTAACACCACCGATTCTAGCCAAACCCGAAGAAGGAGAAACTTTGTATCTCTACATCGCAGTATCGAGGCTGAACGTCAGCGGCGTGCTAATCTGAGAAGATCGAGGAGAGCAAAAACCAATTTTCTACGTAAGCTAAACCCTGAACGGGGCGAAATCGCGATATCCGACCTTGGAAAAACTCGCCTTAGCCGTCGTCATTTCGGCAAGAAAACTCCGTCCGTATTTTCAATCCCACTCCGTCGCTGTTCTAACCGGCTAACCATTGAGGACGATCCTACACAGCCCCAGTCAATCTGGACGAATAGCCAAGTGGGCTATCGAACTCAGCGAATACGACATGGAGTACAGAAGCCGAACCAGCGCCAAATCACAGGTCCTCGCGGAGCTCAACGAGACCGACCTGAATCAAAACTCGCCTTAGCGCGGGAGTGCGGTTGCAATCTCCAACTGGAGAGGTACTCTAATAGTCCTTCAGCCTCGGTTTCCATGCTTCAAACAACGAGACTGAGTACAAGGCGCTGATTACAGGGTTGCGTTTAGCCGATGGAATTGGAGCCAAACATATACGAGCCTTATGCAATTCTCAACTCGTAGCACAGCAGTACAGTGGGGATTACGAGGCAAAAATTATCGAATGGAAGCCTAACACAGATACCGCGCTCGGAAAATGGAAAGGCGGACGCCCTGGCGGCGCTAGCATCCTCCACGGATCCAGTACTGCGTCGAACCATCCCGATCCAGCACATCGAGTCTCTGAGCATCGAGTAGGTAAACCAGGTAAGCATGATCTGCGAAGCAGCCGAACGTATCAAGTGCCCCGAAGAACAAGAGAAAGATGCTTACCTCGATGACGACTAGCGAACCGAGCTCGTACGATATATGGCCGACGGGGAAACCCCCGAAGATAAGTGGGCAGCAAAAAGGAATTCCTGTTTCGATGGAGCGCGACCGGAGCGCTACTCAGATGCGTCAGAAAGAAAAGGCCGAGCGGATAATCGCGGAAATACATGAAGGAGCCGGCAGAAATCATTCGGGAGGACGATCCCTGGTGCTCAAAATCAAGAAACAGAGATATCACTGGCCAACGATGATCACGGACTGCGAACAGCACGCCTCCCGATGCGAAATGTGCCAACGACATGCGCCAATCATATATATACCGACAGAACTCCTGCAAACGGTTACCGCGCCGTACCCATTCATGCGCTGGGCCATGGACATTGCGGTCCCTTGCCGCCATCACGGCAGAAGCGTTTTATGCTCATCATGACTGACTATTTCACCAAGTGGGTTAAAGCAGAGTCGTACGCAACAATCAATGGCAAGACGGTCCAACGGTTCGTCTGGAAGCATATCATCTGCCGACACGGATTACTCTACGAGATCGTCACTGATAACGGATCTCAGTTTATCGGGGCCACGTTCGAAGGATTCTGTGCGCGATCGCGCATACGACTAAACAAGTCAACACCGAGGTACCCCCAAGGAAACGGACAGGCAAAGGTAACGAACAAGATAATCCTTGACGGCATCAAGAAACACCTGGAAGAGAAGAAGGGATTATGGGCTGACGAACTCGACGGAGTGTTATGGTCGCACAGAACGACGCCGCGCCGATCCACAAATAGAACGCCGTTCTCACTCGTATATGGTCTCTAGGCAGTCGTCTCAGCCGAGGCCAGCGTTCCTAGCCTGAGGCTAATCATGCTGACTCAAGATACCGCGTTAAACAACGAGATCAGGCGCTGATCCGCATACAGAACTACCAGAGTCAGGCCGCAAAGTATTACAACAACAAGGTGCGAGGTCGGCATTTCGATGTCGGTGACCTCGTTCTCCGCAAAGTATTCTCTAACACCAAATAGTTGAACGCTGGTAAGCTCGGCGCGAACTGGGAAGGCCCTTATCAAATATACAAGCTCATGACTATGAGGGGGAAGCAAATCGCGCGTGCATGGAACTCAATCAACCTCAAGCGATTCTACTACTAGATATAAGACACTCCACTGTAAAATGAACTACGAATAGCTTGATCCCTTCACGGGTACGTAGGGAGCCTTCATATCAGCTTCCCGATCAGTTGTTCGATCCTCAAATGCATCTCTATAGACGCAGTGGTGAAATAACCCCGTGTTTTGGGCCTTCGCTTAAAGTGTCGGACTTAAAACGACCCGTAAGCCGGGCCAGGCCCGCACCATAATTGGTCCTTCGACCTTCGCTTCTCGTGAAAACTGAAGTGTCGGATCGAACAACCCAAAAGCCGGGGCCAACCCCGCACTAGCTAGGTCGAACGAAG
Source organism: Kernera saxatilis (assembly GCA_900406395.1). Classification (NCBI taxonomy): domain Eukaryota; kingdom Viridiplantae; phylum Streptophyta; class Magnoliopsida; order Brassicales; family Brassicaceae; genus Kernera; species Kernera saxatilis. Next base: position 38,063 of record OVAY01000665.1, read on the forward strand.
TAAGCTCGGCGCAACGCCGCATTCAAAAGTCGACCTATGAAGTATCCAGGATAAGCCGTGAACCGTTTCCGCACCTTCAACCGAACTCAAAATCCGGTTTTCACCCCGCCAATCTAAGGATGAACAAGATTCCCCTCTCTAGCCGGGCGATCAAAAAATTTATAAGGAGAGAGTCATCGTTTGGCTACTTCGATATCAATTTTGACTGTCGCTAAACGTTTTATAAGGAGGGAGTCATCGTTCAACATCAAAGGAATGCAGCTCGATAAAATAAAAGTCATCATAAAAACAGAATATGCTTATTACAAAACACTAAGGGTCCGAACATTACAACAAACAAAAAAAGAAGGCTAAAATTAAGGCGGCCCGAGAGATCTCATCGAAGCAGCACGAGACAGAGAAATTAAGTCGGCATTTGAGCCGTGCTCCAGCAAGCCTTCCGCGATCGATGGCTACGGCCAAAAGTAATCAAAGGCGATATTTCCCTCTCCAGGAACCGAGACAGAGCCGCCTCGAAAGGGGGTCATAGAGAGGTCGGCATCACCGAGCTCGAGTACGTTCATCCCGCTCAGCTCGGCATCGAAGTCCGCCTCATCTTTCTTCACTTTGTCGAAATACGCCGCATCAAAAGCGACTCCTCTTTCGGCAAGGATCCAAAGGGCCTGATGAGCACATGTCACCTGCTCAGCTAGGGCAACTTTGGGCTGAACCTGCGCCGTTTGCTCCACCAAATAAGCACAGACCTTGTTTAGGCTCACCTGAGCCTTCTTTGATTCGTTAAAAACTTCCCTCACTCGAGAAGCCCTAAGACGGCGTCTTCGCACTGAGTTCAAACTTGTCCCACTCAGCAGCAAGGACCTCGTTTGAAGTTTTTAACCCGGCAACTTCGGTTTCCAGGTCGGTCTTCTTCTTCGAGTGAAGATCGGATTCACGTTTCTGTCCGTCAGCAACTTCCTAACAAAGCTCCGCAATACTCCTCTTCAGCTCAGCCATTTGAACGATCAGCTCGTTGTAATGGGGTCTTGAGATTCGAGTGCTCCTTTCTGCTATGTTTGATGAGCTCTTGGATCTTGTCGAACTTATCCACATTCTTATCAGCCTCCTTCTTTCGGCGGTGATAACCGCGGACCATAGAATTCACATTCCCGATCATCTAAAAAAAAAAAAAAA
>OVAY01000666.1:0-48711 GCA_900406395.1 Kernera saxatilis
TTTTAAATTATATATATTTTGCATAATTGTTTGTATAGCTTTCGGTTACCATTTTTGCTTACATCTTTGCACTACAAATTGCTTATAATTTTTGTTACTCGCTAAAAAACTCATCGCGCTAGGTTATAAAATAACAACAATTTTTAAACGATAAATTACATTCCGCGCATAGCGCAGATCACACTCTAGTATTATATAAGAAGANATAGCGCAGATCACACTCTAGTATTATATAAGAAGAAAATTAATACTAATTTTTTTTAATGATCAAATTTAAAATATAGTTTATGTAATGCTAAAATGATAAAATTGGGTTGAGATTTTGTATTTTAATGGGCGTTGTTGTTTAGACTATTTTTCATAATTTATGTTTAGTGAGAACTCAAGATATTAGAGGATTAAATGCAAATTTTAAGAAAATAGAGGACACTTGTCACACTCTCATAATTTGAGTTTTAGGAAACCTTAAAATATTATATAAGATGTTTGATTCAGTTCTAACTAGTGTTTAATTTTGAAGAAGTCATTTATTTCTGATTTAAAATTATCATAAGATTTCACATTCTTTCTTCATTTTTCTTATATAAAATAGGCTTCCGCGAAACATATCTAAAGTTACGGATAATATTTTCGTAAATTATACTTTATAATATAGTTTCGGAAATGAGTACTAGATCAACGTCCTTGTTTTGGACTGATTCTAAGATGGCTGCACTTGGGAGTCTTGGACATATGAAACTTGTCAATAACGATGGTTAAGGGAAGAAGAAATCTTATCTTAGCTGTGTCCCATACGCTCATCTAGAAAAAAGCGACGTAATGGTCAGATTAAATAAATGGTTATTTGACAAAAGAAGAGACATTTAACAAAACCGCGTCTCCAACTCCAAAGCCAATCTAACCATCACTTTCCATCTTCCAGCTGTTCGAATCAAGACGCGCCTTTGTCTTCACCAAACCCATCCTCCGAACCGAACCTTCTTCTCTGCTCTTTCTTACTATAAATACAACCAATTCAACCTCACCAAAAACGCAACAAATCTACACTCAAAACCCACACAAAAAAAATAATATATATTGGCAATGGCGATGATCAACTACTCCACCATTTTGGTTCCTCTGCTTTCCGCTCTTATGATTTGCTCTGTTTCCGCCAATTTTCACCAAGACGTTGAGATAACTTGGGGAGATGGACGTGGGCAGATCACCAACAACGGCGATCTTCTCACACTCTCTCTGGACAAAGCTTCCGGCTCAGGATTTCAATCCAAGAATGAGTATTTGTTCGGTAAAATCGACATGCAGATCAAGCTCGTCGCCGGTAACTCCGCCGGAACAGTCACCGCTTATTATGTAAGTGGCTTTAGTGTTGTTTCTTATAAGACTAAAAAGTACACATATTTTTTAAGTTTAGAGTAATTAGCTAAATGGGTTTTTGTTGATTTGACAGTTGAAATCACCTGGATCTACATGGGACGAGATTGATTTCGAGTTCTTGGGAAATCTAAGTGGCGATCCTTACACACTTCATACCAATGTCTTTACGCAAGGCAAAGGCGATAGAGAACAACAATTCAAACTCTGGTTTGATCCCACTAGTGATTTCCACACTTACTCTATCCTTTGGAACCCACAACGCATCATGTAAGTGTTCTCCTTTGTCTTCATGGATAAAACGATCCGATCCGAAACTATATTATAACTACATTCGAAAATGGTTGAAATGAATACTTTTGTTTCTATATCTAAAATTTATTTTTAGATAAAATTCAGTATCTAAATAAATACAAACCTGAACCAAAACAATCCATCAATACTAGATTAGGTTTTACTTTGTTTACTAATATTTATAAACCAAAAAGATCCAACCGAATTCCTTATTGAACACCCTTTTAACTCATACCACGATGTTTTTGAATCTAATCTTGATTCTTTTTCTACCAATTCAGATTCTCCGTGGATGGAACTCCGATAAGAGAATTCAAGAACATGGAATCTCAAGGGACTCTGTTCCCTAAGAAGCAGCCGATGAGAATGTACTCGAGTCTGTGGAACGCCGAAGACTGGGCCACAAGGGGTGGTCTGGTCAAAACCGACTGGTCTAAAGCTCCCTTCACCGCTTCGTACCGCGGCTTCAGCGAGGAAGCTTGCGTGGTGATCAATGGAAAGTCGTCGTGCCCGGACGGGTCAGGACAAGGGAGTAGTGGTTCGTGGCTATCCCAGGAGTTAGACTCGACCGGTCAAGAACGGATGAGATGGGTGCAGCGTAACTACATGATCTACAATTATTGTACTGACGCTAAGCGGTTCCCACAAGGTCTTCCGCAAGAGTGCCTACCTGCGTAAAGCTTCTTAACAGAAGATTCAAAGCTGTGAAAAGTAATACGATTCTTTAATTTGTCATATAATGTGTCTTGTGTTTGGTCACAAATGTTTTATATTCGTTCTATGTAAGTATATGGGTATTTAAATGATACATAAAAAAAACATTTGAACGTCCCATGAATTGTCAACTCCAAACTAATTGGTAATAAATAGAGAAACTGAAGTCTCTTATACATTACTTTAGATCTTCTCTCTAAATTGAGATGTGGGATCTTAATAATCGTACAACCGGAAAAGTTTTAAGTCATTGACCAATGTGAGAACAAAGTTAAACAAGAGGAATACAGATTAATTTGTTCATATAAGTACTCTACGAAACCAAAGTGATTACCTTAAGTCCAAAATTGAACAACCCTAAACCCTATATAAACCTTCAAAGCTTCCGGCATGCCCGCCTCGTTGCAAGCTCCTTAACAAGAACTGTTGTGTCCAATTAAATGTAGCTTGTGCTTGGTCTAATAGAAATGGTTCACTTTTTTAACGAAATGAACGGATGTCTCATAGAGAATATGTTTGGACTTATTTATTTTTATTACGATCCAACCTAATTCTCTCGATGGTTAATCTTTTTTTTTGCATCACAGAGGACATACTAAAGCAGATATCGTTCAACCTTTCGTGCTGCTTTATTCAGTTTAAAAATGTTAATTCAGCTAGCCATTATATCAAAAGCGCTCCCCATTGATCTATACCTAGTAATAATTAGATTTTATGGTCTCTAATACTTAATCAACAGCGATTTTTTATGTATTGTTAGAGAAGGATAGTATTTCATTGTTTTTTGACATGAAAAGTAAAAACTACAAACTTGCTGAACATCATTTTCCGAGATTCCTATTATTGATTCCTCCAGCAAAAAATATAAATTATAAGGAGTTTGACTATTAAATAACCCGATCTTATAATAATATTAATAACGGTAGAATCCTTCAACCCTTGTAATATAAACTTAATGTTTAGCAAAAACAGAAATTTTTTTTATTTTCATGACAGATACACAACAATATATTTATTGAAGAAATTGTCTAACCTGTGTCTGAAAAAAGTTTAGACACACAAAATTCTACGAACCTGTCTACGTTGAACCGTGTAAGGCCAAATATTCTTAATTTAAATATTAATACATACAAAGTTTAAGACTACCACGTCGATAATGTGCCTCCACGAAACTCTTTCTATATAACCTCTAATTTCCGACTCATCTAATAAATCCATCGACAAACACTTATCTCTCACGGCGAGAAACAACAGAGAACCGGGGAAAAATGGCTGTTTTCGCAAACAAACAGCCTCTGTTGTTGTCTCTCCTCCTCGCCATTGGCGTCTTTGTGGTAGCTGCATCCGCCGGAAGCTTCTACGAGAGCTTTGATATCACTTGGGGAAATGGTCGTGCCAACATATACGAAAATGGACAGCTTCTCACTTGCACTCTTGACAAGATCTCCGGCTCGGGTTTTCAATCCAAGAAGGAGTACTTGTACGGTAAGATCGACATGAAGCTCAAGCTCGTCGCTGGAAACTCCGCTGGTACCGTCACCGCCTACTACGTACGGAAATCTCCTTGTGAAATTGATTGATTTTTAATCTGATATATTTGCATCTCATAATCAATCTGTAGTAAATGAAGTTATCTCCTAATATTATATATTTGTTGTGGCAGCTTTCGTCGAAAGGCGCGACATGGGATGAGATTGACTTTGAGTTCCTGGGAAATCTCACAGGACAGCCTTACACTATCCACACCAATGTGTTCACCGGAGGTAAAGGAGACCGCGAGATGCAGTTCCATCTCTGGTTCGATCCCACCGCCGATTTCCACACCTACACCGTCCACTGGAACCCTGTTAACATCATGTGAGTAAATAGTCTGTCAAGAAATCCTATATTAAATTGCAATATATAGTCTATAGTATAAATATATGTTTTAATTTACTCATTACCAATTAGTTTTGATATGAAAACTTATAAACTTTGAGACGTCTAATCCGATATTATTCTTCTTTTTAAAAAGGCATCGAAAAGTGTAAAAAAAAGAGTTAATTTCTTGACGTTATAAGCATCTACTATCATTTGGTTATGTCTCTTGACATCACTGTTGGTTTCTTGTGCCCGAAGCTTCCTTGTGGACGGGATCCCAATCCGGGTGTTCAAGAACAACGAGAAAAGTGGGGTGGCTTACCCTAAGAACCAACCGATGAAGATATACTCAAGCCTTTGGGAAGCCGATGACTGGGCGACTCAAGGCGGTCGCGTGAAGATCGACTGGAACAACGCACCTTTCAGAGCCTCCTACAGGGGCTTCAACGACCAGAGCTCATGCAGCAGGACATCGAACTCGACATGGGTGGCTTGCGACGCAAACAGCAACTCGTGGATGTGGACCTCTCTCAATTCCCACCAGTACGGTCAGATGAAGTGGGTGCAAGACGAATTCATGATCTACAACTATTGTACCGATTTTAAGAGGTTCCCTCAGGGTCTCCCCAAGGAGTGTTTCCTTTGATCCTACTATGAGCATTTTCCTCAATAACTTTTCATTTTATATCATTCTTGTGATGTTTCTTTGATTTATTTTTTTCCTTTCTTTTGGTGTTTCTGAGATACGATAACACGCGTATATGTAATCTTGCCGAGAAAAATAAAAAGTTGTACTCGATAATACATTCAATCTCGCAATGTGGTGTGCTTGTTTTGTTGTTTATTTTGCGTGCAATGTAAGCAACATCAATGTGCTTAAAATATACACACGGAAAGAAACACACAACAATCGAAACAACCGAGTCCCCTGTTTATACTAGAATACCCGTGAGGTAATTAAGTTATCTCCAGTCAAAATTTAGGACTGGAGATTTAGGATACAGTATTAATTATATGTTGACAAAAAAGATTTTATATCACAATATTTTGATATAAAATTTTATTGCTAAATCTATGTGATCATAATTAATAACTAATATAACTTGATATATAGTTTAGTGATTTGTGTTAGTGTCTGTTTTTTTTTTTTTTTTTTAATTACTAAGAGGTTCTGGGCCTAGGTCCGTACATCCCCTCATGTCAAAAACCAAAACATTTTATATGGTTTCTTCCCAAATGTCATTCGAACCGGTGACTTCTAGACTTTGCCCTAAAGTCTTTACCAATTGAGCTATTGACACTTGGTGTTAGTGTCATTGTTACATCATCACCAAATAATATATGTTGTTGACAAATACTTTACTTATGTTTAGATATTTATGCAATTTTAGTGTTGATCAATAATGTAAAGTGTCTGTTTATTTTTCTTTTGTTTTTGGTAGATCTATAAAATTCTTAACGAACTAAAACTACTTTTTTGGGATTTTTATACTAAGAATAATCATTTATAGAGATCTCAATGTAAAAAAAGTTATTGACATGTTTATATTATGAAATTAAATAAAAAAAATTCACAAGTTAAATGAATGCGTTGGTTGGTCCAACTAACTAATAGGGCCTAACATTAAAGACTTTTAAGAGTCACTATTAGGAAACTTTTTGGACAGTCCAAAAAACCTTCTTTTTTTTTTTTGCTGATAAAAGGACAGTTCAATTTACAGTACAGAACGTGTCTCAATACCTATTCACTTTCTCTTCGGCAATAATGTTTCAAAACTATATTTCCCTTGCAAGATTTTTCATTTCATATAATTCAGTTTCATTTTCAGGATTTACACACTTGTTCAAGTCTCCATAATGATATTTTTACTCATTGCATCCCATATGTAAACAACGAAACATTCACATAATCAAAAAAATAAGCACAACGAATAATTTAAACATTGATTTTTCTTTAATTATAATAAAATTTTAAAAAGTACGTATATTATTTACAGATAATACAAAATCATGTCCGAGCAAGAATTTATATATTGTTAAGTTTTAATTGATTTTCATCTTAAAACCAATTGGCAATAAGTGAAGTTGTCTATATCTCTTATATATTACTTAATAACTTCCAATGTGAGATTTCTAACACGCATCCTCGAAATGATAGCATTTCCGTTTCATTTTGAACCGAATCTCACTCTAGAATCGGCAATAAACCCTATTTTGGACCACTCATAGGCTAAAGTCAAATTATGACTCTGATAACATATTAAATTTCAATGTGCTTCTAACTTAAAACCAATTAGCAAAAATTCACTCATATTTCTTATATACTACTTAAGTCCCATCATAAATTCCGATGTAGAATTTCTAACCTATCCATTATTTCATAATAACAACTAAGGAACCCATTTTAACTTAAAGATAATGGAAATAGGTCCAAGGATAGTTTAGGTTTAGATGGTTGAAGAGGGTGGTATAGATTTGTCATTTCCATCTTAATTACTTTCTGGCTTGAGTCAAATCACCTAATTAAGAGCCACTCGTGACAATGTATCAACACATCATCTTCAATATCACCATCTCTATGTCCATTAGAGATGTACTCGACGTGAAGAAGGAGAAAAGACAAAGAATACGGCGATTCAAGTTCCCCGATTTGGATTGCATAAATAACATAATCTGTAAAAAAAGGTTTAATGATTTGCATTTTTATAAAACAATCTGATGTTAGATAATTGTTGGTATAGATAAATCGACTAAATGAATGTTTTTTTCGCGTGTCAAATTTGAGTTCGAACTTTACTCAAAGAGAGATGATTACATTTTGTTAAACTGTCACGAGAATTATAAAAGGTCCTACCCTAGAAATATTATAAGCCAAAATAGTCTATTTAAAAGCTCATGATTAAGAAAATCAGCAAACTTGTTTTGATTCTTTAATAATAAAAGTTTCCTAACGTTAAAAAATCCAGAAAATATGAGACACTATAATATTTCTGAATATAACTGTTCACAAAGTACGACAAAATTATCTCACAAATCATTAATTAGAGAGAGGAAAATAATTCAAACACGGAGATTCTTCTTGGCTAACTATATTACGTTTAGAGACAAAGACAAATAATTAATTAGAAAGTCCTTACGGATCAAATGTTAGTTCATCAAACATTCAATGCGAATCGATAAGTCCAACTGTATTTTACTTCATACACATGCAACAATACAAGTGATCCGCAAATTGCCGCGTACATATATTAATATATGTTAATATTATATATCCCCCCTGCCAAATCCTCAACTTCAAACCATTCTATATATAATATACATCTACAAATTTATGTTACAGTCTTCCTTTATTCTCATAATTAGATACATCTAAAAAAATTGAGAGAGAGCGAGAGAGGAGAGTAGTGAATATTCCTGTTGGAAGGAGAGAAAAGAGATGGTGAGATTGAGAGAAACAGAAGTGATCCTTAGACTCTGTATCGTTTTTCTTCTTCTCCTCACTTCTTTTTTGGTCGGTTTGGATTCTCAGACCAAAGAGATTGTTTATATCCACAAGAAAGTCACTTTCAGAGATTTGTTTGCTCTCGAGTAAGTCAATTTTCCTTCTTCTTTTTTTTCTGTCAAGCAGTCATTTTTCCTTTTTTATCAATTACATAGATTTTACATGTAACTAACATTCTCATCTCTCCATAAAATATTAATATCACGAGATTATTGTAGAAAACCTGCGAATTATACCTTTAATTTTCTTTCAATTTTGCAGCACTAACATTCCATATGTATATTAAAAACTCCCTGAAAAAAAATCATCAGATGGTTTTTCCATTACATATTGTATTAAATCGATTCGAGTTTTTATGGGTGCTGGAAAAAAATTCACAGTTATGTAAGGATCTTGTTTATTTTCTAGTAACAACTCCTGTTTTAGTTAAATCTGCATGAAAATGTGTCTTTTTCTACTGTGGGGAGTGGGGACTGCGACTTTCAAATTTTTGTTTTTCTGGTTTAACAAATCTTCATAATATATACTTTATCCTCCCACTACAAAAAGAATTAGCTATAAGTTTTCTTTTTATAATATGTTTGTGTTTTGTTTATGATTATAATTCAGGGTTGAGTTGTACATAGATGTTGTGGTTGCTGCATATAATATGGTTCAATTAGGGTTTGGTTGGTTTGGTGGTGGACAAAAGACCTCCAATTCTAAATGGCTCTCTTACCTCTTGGATCAGGTATACGTTTATAACTCTCTTGATTTAGAGTATATTTAATAGTTTATGCTTATAGATCGATACGTGTATGATACTAATTTCGAAATGAAATAGACGGCGGTATACGTGGTGTTCGCCGGAACATCGGCGGCGGCGCAACACTCGTTGCTGGTGGTGACTGGTTCGAGGGAGCTTCAGTGGATGAAGTGGTGCTACAAGTTCACAAGGTTTTGCTTTCAGATCGGAAGTGCCATCGTCTTAAACTACATCGCGGCAGCTCTCATGCTCATCCTCTCCTCCCTCTCTGCCTTCAACCTCTTCCGCCTCTACTCCCCTAAACGTTATTTTCACTTTAAATCCTCCTCATAATTAATTACTGTGTTAAAGCCTTTTCTTAATCCAGAATAATGCTGATTAATGTGAAGAAAAATGTTGATTAATCATTGATTCAACTCTTAGTCCGAGTTTGTGTATCTTCAAGTAAATGCAAACTTTTCTTAAACAATGGATTATAATGATAGAAAAAAAACAATAAAAATCATTAGTCTATTGCTTGAGAAAATAGGTGTGTACGCTAGTCTATACTTACTTTGTCAAGGTTCTAAAACTAATAAGTTTTCCTTGCATTTTCTTTTGGTATTTTTATATTGCTTTGGTGGTACTAGCTAGGGCCTATTGTGGTCCTTAGATTATTGATACATACTGGGGCCTAAAACAGGAAGGGCTGGACCTGATAAAGTTATGGGATATATCATTATATATGTTTTAAAATTATATTATAATTGAAAAAAAGATAATGTTAAATGTGAATTTTACTCTTACATGAGGAATGTGACGAGTCGTAACAAAAACTTAAAAGCCGACACAACGACTACAAAAACTATGATCGGATTTTACAAAAACTTTATTGTTAATAATTTTTCGAAACTGATATATTAGGAAGTTGGGGTAAATTTCTATTTAGAGTTATTTTTGGTGCAGTGTCCTTTCTAATTTTGGACTTATGATCATTCATCATTTAGAATACTATTCTTTATTTTCGAAAGACAGATCACAGATGTTGTGCTTGTGCAAGTAGTCCGATGACTCAAACGTTCTCAAACCATCTGTCATATCTTTTCAAAATTACCTGTAATTATTTTGCACCGCCACATATGCAACTAATTTCAACATTATTGTCTCGTATATAATAAGATTAAACTGTGGGATAAGGTTGTCAAAGAACAAAAAACTGTGAAGATTGAAAAAGGTTTTTTTTTTAGTTAAGCAAAAAAAAAAACGTTTTAAGCAATTACTATATATACCAAAAATGCATTCGACCTTAGTAACTTGTGAAAAAAAGTATTATACCAATCATAAAAAGTTATGAATATGAATCAATTTTATTGAACGTAGATTTGCATTTTGAACCGAAAAGAATACTAAGAAATTTGTATTCTGGTGACTAGTTCAACAACTAAGTGTGTATGTAATAATTAAATTATAAATTACGTAAGTGGAACGTTGGTTTTCCCCTGTGAATGCTCCATCAAACTGGTCAGATATCATCACTTGAATCAATCAACCAGGACTGCATAGAATTATAGAAATAAGGAAAGAACTTCTTCTAGTCATTTGGCATCCATCTAAGGAAATGAACAATAGATTGCACTCATCAACTCGTTAGAACGCGACTCAAATCTCGAAAGTGGTCGACCAAATTATCAGAAACAAAAGCTCTGTGTATCGATATCGGCTCTCTTCTCAAGACTCTGAAAACAACTGACTCAGAAAACTGCTCCACTAGCTACTTTCCGGCCAGAAAATCTCAAAAATATGGATCTGTTTGTCTTTTGAAATTTTGTAAAACTTACCATTTTTGTTTTGTTCGCAATTTTGTAGTATCTAGTTAAAACAATAACCCTATCACTTCACCTTTATTATTCAAATCTCTGTCATATAAAACGTTATATGTTTTTTGACTTTTTATGGAAGTCATATTAATGGTCATTAAATGGCATAGATTATGATATTAATGGGAGTATAACGTTTAATTGTTAACAAAATCTTGACTGTATATTAGTTGAATAACTCCACTAAGAAAGTCCTTAATTTCAGTAAAAAGTCGTATATCAAAATTTAATTTCTTTCCTTACTTTTGATCAAGCATTTATTTCCTCTTCATGGCTTTTCTTTTTAAAATTTTGCTCCAAAATACTTTTTTTTGGTCGTTTAAAGTATGAACTCCCCACATTTTCAAAGCTTTTGTCTTTCGTTGAATACATTTTCTCTCTAAAAGTTACTCAAAGGGGGAAAAAAAAACTATCCAATTGTATAAATTGAGAGAAAAACCCCCTTTGTTCTTCCCCAAGTTTTCTACAAGACACATCCAGCGGCAGCATCGCAAGCTTGGTTACTACTAAAAGCTTCCCTCTTTCTCTCTCTTCTCTCTGAAAATTCTCCGGCAAAAACGAGAGACTCGTTGTTCAAGAAACTCTGTACAAAATCTCAAAATCAATTGATTGAGCGAGACAAATCAATCAAATCCCCTCGTTTCTCAAAAACCCAAATTACCCCTTTCCTTCTCTCACCTTGATTTAGCCGTAAAGTTATCACCTTTTCAACTTCCCCAAAGAAACTCCTTAAAAGTCCTCTGTTTCTCATCTCTCTCACAAGACCATGAAAGAGTATTGGACGTCTTTGGCTTCTCTTCTCGGCGTTTTGGCCTTTTGCCAGAGCCTAATGAACTCCATATTCCCACCGGAGCTCCGTTTCGCCTTCCTGAAACTCTTCAACAGAGCCTTCCAGCTCTTTTCCTCCTTCTGTTACTTCGACATAACGGAGATTGACGGCGTCAACACCAACGAGCTTTACAATGCCGTCCAGCTCTACCTCAGCTCATACGTCTCCTCCGTCTCCGGAAACCGCCTCAGCCTCACCCGCGCCGTCAACTCCTCCTCAATCACATTCGGCCTCTCCAACAACGACTCCATCGTCGACACATTCAACGGCGTCACCGTCGTCTGGGAACACATCGTCACACAGAGACAAACTCAGACCTTCGCATGGAGACCAATGCCGGAGGAGAAGCGTGGATTCACGCTCCGCATCAAGAAGAAGGACAAAAACCTAATCCTCGATTCTTACTTGGATTTCATCATGGAGAAAGCCAGCGAGATTCGCCGGAAGAATCAGGATCGGCTTCTTTACACGAATTCGCGAGGTGGGTCTCTCGATGCGAGAGGTCTTCCTTGGGAATCTGTTCCCTTTAAGCATCCGAGCACTTTCGATACGCTCGCGATGGATCCGTTGAAGAAGAAACAGATCATGGAGGATCTCACGGATTTCTCTGAGTGTCAATCGTTTTACCAGAAAACGGGTCGGGCTTGGAAAAGAGGTTACTTGCTTTACGGACCTCCCGGAACAGGGAAATCGAGCATGATCGCCGCCATGGCTAACTATCTCGGCTACGACATCTACGATCTCGAGCTCACGGAGGTCAAAAGCAATTCCGAATTGAGGAAACTGCTGATGAAGACGAGCTCAAAGTCGATAATCGTGATCGAGGACATCGATTGCTCGATCAATTTAACGAATCGGACCAAGAAACAGAGCAGCACGGGGAGCTACTATGAACCGGAGATGACGTTAACCGGGTCCGGTTTAGGGGAGGATTCCGGCAATGGGAACACGATAACATTGTCCGGTTTGCTGAATTTCACTGATGGGCTTTGGTCTTGTTGTGGTAGCGAGAGGATCTTCGTGTTCACGACGAATCACATTGAGAAGCTTGATCCTGCGTTGCTTAGAAGCGGAAGAATGGATATGCATATATACATGAGCTACTGTACGTTTCCTTCGCTAAAGATATTGCTGAGGAATTACTTGGGATACGAGGAAGGAGATCTAAACGACGGCGTTTTGAAGGAGCTTGAGGGAGTGGTGGATAAGGCGGAGATTACGCCGGCTGACGTAAGTGAGGCTCTGATTAAGAACCGGAGGGACAAAGAGAGAGCTGTGAGGGAGCTGTTGGAAGATTTGAGAAGTAGAGCAGAGAGAAACGAGAAGCATCGGAAATTTAGTGGTCAAAATGGGAGCTTGACGGTGGCTGATGACGTGGAAGAGCAGGAGAAGAGGGCTTTGGACAGTCCTTATGCGGCAGAGAACGGAGAAAGAGAAGAAGAGGCAGAGATTGAGGACAGCATTTGCAAGAATAGTGAAGATTTAAGTGTTTAATGTTTTCATTTTTTAGGTTTCTAGCATTCTATGTTTACACAATGTGAAAGTTGTGATCTTTTCTTATTTTTCACCTTTTTGGGTAGTCAACTTTTTGAAGTAAGATAAAGCGAAAGAAGAAGAAGAGGAAAAAAAACTAGAGAGTGAGTTGAAAAAGAGCTAGTGGTGGTGATGGAGATTTTTGTATGTGGGGATTAGAAAATGCAAAGAGAATCATTGGGTAACCATTGGCATATGATATGGTGTTATTATTATTATTATAGTATTGTTATAAACTTATTATTGGTGTTTTGCTGAGTGGTATGTTTATCATATGGTATGGGGATTTGAATTTAATTATTTACTTTGGTTGATTCAGAATCACAAGATTAATTTATGTACTTATATATGAGTCAGTGCAAACTTGTACTATTAAGATACTATTATATGTTTAGAATGAGATTTGGATATGGTAGGCTACTAGGTCAAGCACACAAGATCGTATTATAAGGAAACTGTGTTTAATCCCTGTTTTGGTTTTGGTTTGAGTTTGAATTCGGTCTGAAATTTTCAGCTTTTTCGTATTTTTCTGGCTTTAGAGAAAACAGTGGTTAATGAAAAAACAATTCTAAAGTACGTCAAAGATACCAAAAATTAAATTACTAATCAGTGCTAGAAGATTTGTCTTAAGCTAAATTATACGTAGCGCTACAAAACTTGCATAAGATTTCTCTTAAATATATGTCAAAATTGATTCGTCCAAGTTTTAATGACGATATTTAATCTAGAACAATACCGAAATTAATGTTTTATTAAGGAAGCTTGTAGGGATTAACAATAAAAATCCGGCATAATGACTTGCGGAAGAAATCACAATTTTTGGGTCAATGAACGGTTATACCTTTATTACATAGTGAAAAAGATGTTGAGATGTAGTGACGTAACCATCAGTTTAGTAGTGCCATAAACTGAAATCGTCAGTTCAATCAAATTACATAGTAACATAGCCCATCATTTTGATTGCAAACATGTTATTTATATCCTTGTTCAGTGTTAGTAATCGCTAAAGCACACGATCCATATTGAAATTCTTAAGAAGTTGTGTATATTTTGAAATCCAATCCATTATATTGTGGGGTCCAAGTTATCAAATCAAATATGATGATTTTATGTAATGTTACAAGTTTGGATCTATTAAAACAAAGCCCGTAATTATATGAGTCGGATCTGTTCATATCTATATCAAATTATTTAGGGGATATGAGTCTATTTTGTGTTATATCATGACAATCCAGATGTACATGCGTATAATTACATCAAAAACATGTGATTTATATTTATGGTCAGTTATTTTTGTAAATAAAACACAAGCTATTTATTAAAAAAAAATCCGGTATCTGAAGGTTACCCTATTGTAAAATCACATTCGATCAAGTACTACATAACCATCAAATATATTAATCAACTCTTGGTCAATTATTTAAAAAAACAAAATATTATGTAATTTTTTTATTCAATCAATCCACGTCACCACCTTAGAAAAGCACACATGATCAATGAACTAATAACCTTTTTATTTATCTGTTTGTATTACCTTGGTTCAGCTTATACCGATTCAGCCTCCACTAAATGGAATTAGCTTAAAGAGTTGGAGAAAAATATAACAGATTGTTGTTAAAACTTAAAACGGATCTCACATTGGATAAGATCAATGCCCTGTCAATGTCAAAGTACAAACACAGGACGAATTGTTTAGCCTTAAGACCAAACATTGATAGTTGACATGTTGTTTTTTGGATTTTCTCAGCATTGTGGACTACTAGACTGACCCATATGAAATTTTGTCACAATGTGATGTCGCTTTATTATATTTCTTACTTTATTTTATACTAAACTAGGGAGAGTCCGCACATTGCGCGGAATTAAAATTTGTATAATGACTTGTGAAATAATTTGTAGGTAAATTTTGTTGAATTGTTATGATATATGTTAAAAAAAAGTTTTTGTGAAAAAACTTAACCAATAATATTTGAGAAGATAACTCTTCATAGAAATAAGATATGAAAGATTATATATTTTAAAATATATAAATTAGTGGAGTTACAATTTTAAAAATTTTTATGAAAAAATTTAAGTCAATTAATTGTTTACAGTCAATTTTATTTTAAGAGATATTAAGTATTAAGAAAATGTAACTGAAAAAAAAATTGCTAACAATGATTAAATGTAGTAAAGAGTAGTTAATCTATACAAACAAATTAATCAAAATTTTGAAGACGGGCGTGTATAATAAAAAAAAAATTAAAAAATTAGAGGTTAACATATCAAGAATTTTGTTTATAAAACCAAGTTTCGAGAAGCTATCATGTGTTTTCAATTGAATTTTCTATAAGATATTACTTTTTAGTTAAATTTATTTTAGTTCCTAAAAGTTAAAAGTATTATATATTTTAAAATAAATAAATTAGTGGAGTTACAATTTTAAAATTTTTTATGAAGAAATTTAAGTCAATTAATTGTTTACAGTCAATTTTATTTTAAGAGATATTAAGTATTAAGAAAATGTAACTGAAAAAAAAAATTGCTAACAATGATTAAATGCAGTAAAAAATAGTTAATCTATACAAACAAATTAATCAAAATTTTGAAGACGGACGTGTATAATAAAAAAAAAATTAAAAAATTTGAGGTTAACATATCAAGAATTTTGTTTATAAAGCCAAGTTTCGAGAAGCTATCATGTGTTTTCAATTGAATTTTCTATAAGATATTACTTTTTAGTTACTAAAAGTTAAAAGTACTATTTTCTGCTACAAAAAAAAAAAAACAGATTATGGTTTAGAAAACTATCAATTGAATCCAAAACTAAAACATATTCTACGTTTTTTTTATATTAGAGCGAACATCTAATATTCTAATTGCTAAATATGTATTAATTTGAAAAAAATAGTAAAATGTATTGTGTAAATGTAAAAGATTTTGTTACCTTTTGTAACATTTTCTTAAGAACATGAAATCTATTTAACTAAAAATGTAATTGAAAAATTAAATACAGATTTTTTGAAATAAATGATACATAACAGTTTTTCAAAAATTATGTTTAGTGGAAATTTTAAAATATTAAAAAACTAAATAAAAAATTTAGTGAAATTAAGAAGACCACTAAAACGTTAATTCCAAGGATCACGTGGAAATAAAATAAAATTTAAAGAAAATCTATTTAAATGAAAATGTAATTGAAAAATAAATACAAATTTTGGTGAAATAAATGATAGATGACAGTTTTTCAGAAATTGTGTTTAGTGGAAACTTTAAAGTAATGAAGGACTAAATAAAAATTTTAGTGAAATTAAAGATACATGGCAGCCTCTCAAAGATTGTGTTTAGTAGAACTTTAAAATATTATAATAGATACAATTATATAAGAAACATAGTTTATGCTTCTGCAAATTGACTAATTGACCAAACAAATTAGATCTGTCCATCGACTATATTAATTGAAATAGTGTATATAGATGATAATATAATGTTGTGAATATGTTATTCGCTAATATGGTTAGATTTGGATATCTCTAGTCACATTACCACAAACAGAATGAGAGTTGAAGTTTTCGGAATAGATAAACTAACAAAGTTGTAATGTCGTGAAATAATAATAGTGTACAAGAAAATATCCAAAAAGACTAATCAAAAGAAAAATGGTAGATTTTGATATTAATACCTTTTTGGGGATTCGGTGAGAAATAAAAGAAAGATTTGATTTAGAAGTGAGTTGGAGGTGATGCATGTACATTAGGCTTTTGTCGGAAAAGCAAAACTATAAGACTTTTTTTTATAACAAACTCTATAAGACTTTATTACACATTCTAAATTTATCTGATGTGGACTCACACTTTTACTTTTCTTTTGTATCTTTAATTTTTAATATGAAAAAGCACGAGAGGAAAAAAAAAGAAGAAATAAATAACGGAATTATAAATTTCGTTAGGATCTTTACGATTTTGGATTAAGAAAGAATCCAGCATATATTTACCGAACGGATATCTTTTGCTTTTCAACATAAGACATTTAACAAATTTATTTTTCTGTTAAAAACGTCACATTTTCTTACAAGCATATATTTTTAGAGAAGCAAATTCTCTATTTATTGCTCAGAGCTCACGAAACGTCACCGTTACGAAGCTCCAAACCCTGTGTCGCAGCCCATGATCGAAGTTAAGCCCAATGAAAAACCCAATTTAATTGAAAAGCCTGACGTTATATTAGACGTCACAGGTCAATTTGACTGCGTCGTCAAACTATGTTAGCAACTCCGACTAGATTCGTTGCTCTAAGAAACCCATTCCGATCTTCTAATAAGATTCCCAAAGGTTTTCCTCATAAATCACTGATCCGAGCTTCAGGAACCATTCGATCTCTAGCTGCGATGTCGACCCCTGCCGCCGTCAACGCCGTCACCGACGCCGGCAGAGGATCGATCACTCACGTCATATTCGACATGGATGGTCTCCTTCTCGGTAACTTCCTTTTCTTCGGTCTTTGATCTTTTTTGTAACTTCCAGTGTTGTTGTTTGAGTGCTTTTCTTTTTTGCTTCCTTTGTATCGGTTTCATGAGTTATATGTTTGATACGACGAAGGTTTTTTAACGTAGTTCGTTTTTTTTTTATCACTGTGACGCTGATTTGTAAGAAGTTGTTTAAATTAGGAAACTTTATGCTATTTTCTTAAGCATCTGATCTCTCTACCTTTAGAGCTTCACTGATCCATCAAGCCTTTAGTCGAGATGTTTAGCTGAGCCCCTTTCAATTTCCAAGCCATGGCTGCTCTCTATTTTGAATCTCACATTGACAAAGACACCAGTTTGTGAGACTAGTCAAATGTTTGTTCTACAATTGGTAAAAGATGAGTCTTGCTGGTGGCTTATGCTAAATTTGTCTACTGTTTGCAGACACTGAAAAGTTTTACACGGAGGTACAGGAAAAGATACTTGCTAGATACAACAAAACATTTGATTGGTCTTTGAAAGCGAAGATGATGGGAAGAAAAGCGATAGAAGCTGCCACGCTTTTTGTTGAAGAATGTGGAATCAGTGACTCTCTTTCACCTGAAGAGTTCATCGTAGAGAGAGAGTCAATGTTGCAAGACCTCTTCCCCACTAGTGACCTTATGCCAGGTATTCCTCGTTTATGTAGATTAACACAAAGACAAAATTGTTCGCCTGTTGTGTTCAACCATTGAAATTGATCCCTGTTGATCAGGCCATTCGTTTCTTTTGATATATATGGATATTTCTTTGTTTTATTTCATTTTGTTTTTATCCATTTGAATTGGCCTCTGATTTATACTCTTTAAGTTGCTAATTACTTAATATTATAATTTTTGCTGTCATGATCCAATACTCTTCCTCTAATGCAGGAGCTAGCCGACTTCTCAGACATCTCCATGGGAAAGGAATTCCAATTTGTGTGGCCACAGGGTATCTCTTTCTGCATCAGCACATAGATCACTGAAATGGCGTTTTTAGCTTCTTTTTATGCATTTATCATTTTGGCATATCTGATCTGATTTCTACCCTTGAATGCAGTACACACACCCGGCATTTTGATCTGAAGACTCAAAGACACCGTGAGCTTTTTTTGTTGATGCATCACATAGTGCGGGGAGATGATCCAGAGGTGAAGCAAGGGAAGCCCGCTCCAGACGGCTTTCTTGCTGCATCTAGGAGATTTAAGGTACAGGAAGTCATTAACCACACCATAAAGCCATAGCATTGAAATGAAACGCAGATTCTATGAGCATGTGTGTCAACCTTCAAAACGAGTTTTGTAAACTGATGTCTTCCTCTTCTTTGCGGATTTCATAGGACGGTCCTGTAGATCCAAGGAAGGCTCTAGTGTTTGAAGATGCTCCTTCCGGAGTCCTGGCAGCTAAAAACGCTGGAATGTAAGTGGGTTTTCTGGTAACAGTTTCCAAGTCCTCTCAACGGATGAGAGGTTGAGTTTGAGTCCTAAAAGTCTAAACTGTGATTTCCGATGGTGTGTGAGCAGGAATGTGATAATGGTGCCGGATCCAAGATTAGATAAGTCCTACTGCGATGTTGCGGATCAAGTTCTAGCCTCTCTGCTAGATTTCAAACCAGAGGAATGGGGCTTACCTCCCTTCGAGGATTCACAAAACTAAGACCACGAAGATTCAGGTTAAGCTTATCCTCAAGCTAACGATACTTGACTGGTTAGCTTTGATTCTTTTATGATTGAATCCCCGAATCCTGTATTGGAAAGATCGTTCATATACATTTAAGTATTTAACTGACGATAATATGGTAGATTCTTATTGGGGGAATTGCCTTTATATGATATGATTTCATATCAAAACTCGTTACCAAATTCGAATATCTTAAATATTCTTATTTTCAAGCCGGGTATAAGATGAAATTCAGGTCCTCACCCTAAATGAGTGGTGGTCTGGTCACTGGTGAGTGACTTTGAAATTGAGATCGCGAAAACCAAGTAATAGTACGTGATAGATTATCGTATTTCTTTTTTTTTGTCACGATTATTGTAGATCTATTGCAAATTCTGTTACAAATTTAATTTGTGTTGCATTAAGAAGTATTTTTCTTGCAGTAATCTTATAGGTTGCTTGCTTTACGATTGAAAGTTTTTTATTTTCTTTGAGAAAGCTTACGATTGAAAGTTTCATGAAGTAATGCTAGTTTTTGTGATACCGTTTGCAAGGGATTGATGACGTAGATAATTGATAATTAAAGAGGACGCAAAGTTTGGCGTCTCTTTAGAGTTTTAGTTTTAGCCCTCACATGCGCGTATGTACCGTCCAATATCAAAGTCATGGCTAACGTGCGCTCCCTATCAAAGTTAACATAGATTTGACAAATTTTATTTATTTCTCCTGAGAACTATATATTTAATCTTTCCTGCTTATACACCCATCAATTTCCCATACATATATCATATATGAGGGCAACCCATATTTAATTGTGTTTCTTAAAGATGTCTTTACCGAAAATAAATTATTTTGAAACTAAGTGTTCAGTTCAAAGTAATTTCCAAAAAAAAAAAAAAAAAATTAGATACATGAACCATGATGGTATAGATATTTGGTACCTTGACTGTGCAAAAGCAGTTGAGTCATTGAAGTATTAAGCAATCGTATCTATTGAATAATACAAAGTCAAAAACCCTCAGCTACATACTTACAATATACATTACCAACTCATAAAATACATAATATAATACATCAACTTGATCATTCATTCTTACGTTCCATCTTCTCGACCGGACAAGAAATTCACTCTTTTTATATATATATATATATATTCTCATCTAACCTTAGTTCCCAAAATCCTAACGCATCTCCCTCAGTCTCTTTCTTTTTCTTCAAACGAAAACATCAAACCAAGAACCGTACATATACGCTATTGAATCAAGAACATAGCATAACTCAGACACCATAAGCATCATTGGTGTAACAATGGAGAACGATACATGCAAGAAAGGATCATCAATCTCGAGAAACTCATCGGTCGGATACTACTATCAGCGGAGGTCGGATGGTGTTCCGTTCGAGTGGGAGATGCAGCCAGGGACTCCCATTAATACTCAGCCAGTGGAGATTGTTCCTCCGATCAGTCCTCCTCCGGCGATGCTCAGCCTTGGCCTCCCCAAGCCATCCATCTCCTTCAAAGAGCCAAAGCATTCTGTGTTTCCAGCGAAGCTGAAGCTGCGGAATTGGAAACATATTCGTTGCAAGAGATATTTCTCTAGATTGACTAACAAAATGGTTTTGTCTTCGATTTGTTTGTACCCTGAGAAACGCTAGATGGGCACGAATTATTCAATCGTATGAAAATAGGCCGAGTTAATATTCTATTAGGCCCGTCAACATAGTTTTTATTATATAAACAGCGTATGCTTTTTTTTTTCTGCTAATAAATAAATCAAAAAAAACAAATTTTGTTCTTTTAAAACATTTTATCAGTAAATCCAGTTGAATATCTCCTCCATTAGATTCGAATATCCAACCCTAGACATATACTTTCCGTTTGACTTCCACAATCCATTCGTCCGACAACGGCTATTTGCCTTGTCCACCGGCAAGATAAGGCCTTGCAACTCCGATCTAACCTCTTTTCTAACCAGTTAAATAAACCATAATAACCATAGCGTGTATATTTCAATTCCGCGCACAAAATTTTATTTTAAAATGCAAAACACCAATTAACAGATTCTATAAAAAAAAATGAAGGAAGAACTGTGGTTTGTAACATATTTTTGCCTTTATGGTGTATCGTGTATGTCGTTATGAATCATTTATTGTTGATGTGGATAACATTTACAAATTTTTAGTTGGGATGTTAAGTTATTTAAGGTCAGTCTGTGTTCTAGCTCGCACTCATTGGTTCGATAAATGATAGGAAGATGGATCTAAACGTCTCCTCCGAATCCATAGTTAATGATCACCCATCTCTTTTCCTTATCTATGTTCTATATAAATTGAGCAAAATATTGATACCACTTCACTTTGTAATGCGATGAAAAGTATTTCAAGTCTCTGACGACTTGAAATATCGCTTTTCTTCAACGACTTTCAAATGGTAAGTAGATCATTCTCTAGATACACACTCGCTTTTCTTCATAGAGATTGTACAATCTAATTATGATTTAACTTACTCTCTATAACCCAAAATCTTGAATCTAATGAAATATAGAGCATATTTTTTGGTACTTACTCTTAATATTCATTGTCTCTTGTTGCTATATATCCATCTTAATCATGTCATTTTTAATCAATTAAGTTGAAAAGTAAATGATTCTTGGCGGAAAGCCAGTAAACAGCAGTTTTTCGGCCATTAGTTAGTGTTTAAGGTTATAGTTAATCACAAACCTATAGATTTAGTGTTTTTTTTGTGTACAAGGCAAAAGAAGAAACAAGAAAGCACCATGTGGTGGCCAAACCTTTCTCGTTGGAAGATGAGAAAGATTCTGAGCACACATCTTTGAATGTCATCCGTCGGATCCCTAGCCTTTTGAAGAACGTACGCCCAGGATCCGATCTCACCAATTTTCTATAAATTATCTCCTTAATTTAAAAGTGGCTAAATAATATTTTTCTATAAATTATCTCCTTAATTTTTTGTTGGTCGAAAGATTTTTCCATAACAAATATTAAACTTTTGGAACAATTGCAACATCGTATATATGGTTAATTTTTAGGTATCGCATCATCCTCCGGTGTCCGCACTTCATGCAACTCACGAGAAGGAAAATATTGACTTGACGTGGGTTCGATATTTCACTCCTAAATTTCGTGGTATGTTTATTTTTTATTTAAATGTAGCTGTCAAATATTTATGTTCTTTCTTTTTTATGTAGCAGTCAAATATTCCGACACTTGATCTCCGGTTCCTTCATCGAAAGATTCAAAGGGAACAACAATAGATCCATCAAAGGACAGATCTCTGAATCTTCCTCTGGGAATAAGCTCTACGACATCTTTGGCCATTGGGACAGGCAAGTACATGAATCATAAGGTCATTGCAGCTCTTAAGAACATCATAAGATGTAATGCCATTAACAAAAAAACATCCCATAATGTTTCAGAACTGTAATGGCGAAAAATGTGAAGACCGGTGAGCTCGAAGTTATTTACAATGCCAAGGAGAATATCTCAGGACTCAAACCTCCAACCAGAGCCGTGCCTATGTTATAAGTATTTGAGCATTTACTCTAGGCCATAAATTTTTTTAAAATTAAAAGGTCACATTTTATTCAAAAAATAGGTTTAATATTGAGAAAATTTGTAGATATATTCCCAACATTTTTTTTTATTTTGAAAACTAACTTATGTTTTCAAAATTTTGAAAAACTAACTTTTTAAAATAAAAATGATCAAAATAACTTAAAAAAATAAAATATTAACAGTAAATAAACGTTGAATGAGTCTATTTTAACGCTAAGATAAACTTAAACTGAATCATTAATGGCGTTAATAGCAGTTGACATGGAAGAAAAGTTTCGACGTTGATTTTTTTATTCTAGGTTTTCTTGTCTAAAATATTATATTAAGTGAAAACAAAAACATATGCTATATGTTACGACGGATTTCAGCTGGGAGGAAAGGTAGAAGCTTTTTGATATCTCCGTAGTGACGAACTCAAGATCATCAACATATACTGCAATTATCTTTTTGTCTCTAATAAAAAAATGACTGCTAAAAGTAAGAAAGATAATGATACATGATTTTTGTCAAAAAAAAAAAAAGATAATGATACATGACACTTATATGAATTGAAAGAAACTTTATTTGTCACAATATTAGAACATGTAACTCTTTATCTTAGATGAATCAACTAATCTGTATGTGAAAGATTTAAAAAAACTCTTCTTAAGGATAACACAAAAGTTTATGAGAAGAAAAACATAGCTCTTCACACTTTTTTCATTGTTGTTATCAACCATATCGAGTGTGCATTGCAATCTCATACTCCCTCAGTTCCAAAATATAAGATAGTTAAAGCTTTTTTATTTGTTCCAAATTATAAGATTTTCTCACATTACTATGCAAAAAATTAATACTTTTAATATTTATGACCATTTATATTTTATAATATATTTTTTTTGATTGGTGGAATCATGTTTAATATTTTTTTTTTGTAGAATCATTAAATAGTAAACAATTAATATAGTCTTTTAAATTCCGCGCTTTTAGCTAAAACTTCTTATATATTGTAACGGAGGGAGTATTTGTTAAGATATTATAGTGTTATTATTTGATAGCAAAAAATTAGTTTTCAAAGTTTTGAAAATATGGGTTAGTTTTCAAATTATAAGAAATTTTTAAATTATTAAACAAAATCTCTCTTTAATATTTACTTTTAAATAGTGTGTTTGGATTTTTTTTCTGAAAAACAAATGACTTAATATTTTATGGAATGAAATAGATCTTTATTTTAATAGAGAATTTCAAATTTTTTTTCTTTAGATGCCACATTTAATTGTTTTGTAATGTAAATTTAGTTTCTCAAGATTAAAATATACAAAATTTTTGTAAAAAGAAAAAAATTTAGAATATACGAAGGCCACATTTTTAAATTTTGCCACAGGACTCTATAGACCTTGGCACGGCACTGCCTCCAACCGTCAAGAATCTGCAAGAGGTAATGGAGAACGAGTCGACAATGGTGTGGAGTGAGGTAACTGAAGGGATACTGAAAAAGGACTGGGAAAGAGCAAGAGAAGCTAAGAGAGCTGTGGAGGACAAACAGAGTCTCTTAAACAAAGAGAGGCTTCTAGTGAGTCATGGGTTCCCAAGCATTTCTCAGTGGTCAAAGACGGTACAGACTGGGACTGCTCACCGCTACAGCCCACGGTTCCTCGTGCTCCACTCGTCATCAAAGAGGCCACAAGGAGAAATGGTAAACTGATCTCAAGATTCCAACACTCTGTGTTGATGATAGTACGTTATTACATGCTTTAATACTACAAATAAAAGGGGAGAGAGAGAGAGAGAGAGAGAGAGAGAGCATCATCTCCCACGCTTGTGACTGCCTTCACGAGTGAGAAAGGAGAAAATGAAAATAAGATGTTGATTCACTCAAAGGTTACTTTTGAAGATAGTCAATCTATTTGGGTTCATCTAATCTTAAACATTCATCTGACTAACCACCACAATTAACTTTTTTTTTTATTCTATCAGATTTAACTCATGAAACAAATAAGACATGACCAAACCAAACTCTCAGAAATCGACCGCACTCTAACATGGTTTTGATTTTCGTCGTGAATTTGATGAATTCGCAAAGCGTAAAAGAGAAGAACAAGAGACTGAAACCAACCTGTCATTTTAGAGTTTCTTTTAACGGTGTGAATTAGTACAACTCTAAGACAATCCTTTTATAAGTTCTAAAACCCGATTCTAAAAAGGTAAAATATGAAAAATATTATGTTTCCATTTATATTGTACCCCGTCCCCCTTTCCGCACATCCCCAGTCCAGTTAGCCTTAATCCAAGTGCTTTAACATTACTATTTTGATTTTGATTTTTAAGTCAACTAGAACATCACCAAAACAAATCTAAGTGAGATAATTGGTTAGAGTTAATTATAGTTCTACTAAAACTGAAATAAATGAACCGAACCCAAAAATAAAATTAAAATACCCACTTAATCTATAAAAGAAAATCTGATTTTTGTTCCTATACATTTAAGATATATAATCCTTCAGATTCTGTAATGAAGATTTTATATTTGCAAGATTCAGTTTTGCTACCCATTTGATGGTCAAGTTGCATCCAAACCGATTTTCATCTCCATACTTTATTAATTAGTCAAGCATTAGGACAACCTTTTTTAAGCACTAGCCACTAGGCCAACTTTACCAAGTAAAACATATTTCTAATAACAACAACAAAAAACAAGAATCGTAGACCACTCCCCTAAGTTCAACACAAAACAGCCACAATGAGATAATAAATGATACGAGATTAATTTGATCTAACGACCAACGCCTCCCCTCCGGATCCATAGTTAATGCTCACCCAACTTTTTCCTCTATCTCTATCATCTCTCTATATACACATCTTATCTATGTTTCTATATAAATGGAGAACACAGATTGAGATTTATCACATTTGGGTACTGTGATGAAGACTATTTCACGTCTCTGGGTTTTTTGAGATTTGTCAGAGTCGTTTCACAAATAGAACTCCTTGGCTTTTTATTTAATCGTTCATTTATAAAAAAAAAAACGTCTCATCAGTAAAATTCGGAAATATCGTTTCTCTGCAACAACATTTCAAATGGTAAGTCGGTCATATATTCTATCACGCACTTGGTTTCCAATTGGTACATGTTTTATACCTGTAATCTTTAAACACTTTTAATAATTACAAATGTTAGAGATGGTACTATCCAATTATGATTTATCTTATAATTTTCTATAACCCAAAATCTTGAATTTAATGAAAATATAGATCATATTAATTTGTTTTGCTACGTTCTCTTAATAGTACTTACTGTCTTTTGTTGATATATCTCCATCTTAATCATCTCATTTTTATTCAAGCATTAAGATGAAATGAGATTTTATTGGACTATATGAGTGTGTAGGAACCATTTTGGGTGGTTTTCAGACGTGAGATATGGTGACTAATTCTGAGTAAACCAACGGGTTTTATGGCCATTAATTAAGTGTTTAAGGTTTATAAACTTATAGATTTAATGTATTTGTTGTGTAAAGGCAGAAGATGAAGGAATGAAAAGGCACCTTGTGCTGGTGAAACCTTTCTCGTTGGAAGATGAGAAAGATTCTGAGCACACAGCTTCGAATGTCATCCGTCGGATCCCTAGTCTCTTCAAGAACGTACGCCCAGGATCCGATCTCACCAATTTTCAGGTGCAAATTTTTTGAAGGCTTGTTGAAGTATAGTTTATTGCTATATTACAGAACAACCATTGGGTATTTTTCTTTCTAAAAAAGATGAAAAGGTCGTTTAGTAGTATTAATATTCAATAAATTTATCTTCATAGGTAGGTGACTAGATGTACGCAGTACGCATAATGCATGAAAATGAACTCTCGAACTATCTCTTCCCTCGATATTTTTTACCTCTAAGAAATTTGTTTTTTCCCCCTTTTGTGTACCCATTTTCCGATTTTTCTTTTTGAAATAAAAGTTATAAAACTAAAAAGGTGCACTATTGTTAATACCCATTTTTCGATTTTCCTTTTTGAAATAAAAGTGCACTACAGTTCTTTTTATTAAGAAACAAAAAACAAAGTGCATTATTTTTGGTATGCTTTTCTTTCAAACTGTAAATCTAAGAGAGGTGTTAATTACGGAAAAATAAAAAGGTATCAACAAATTAGTTACCTTTGTTTATATATTTCGTTATCATCAAACCTTTCTAACAGTTGAACATTTATAATATCTGTACAACAGTACAAATCACATCATCTTCCAATAAATTCTTAGATGATAACTATGCAATTGTTTCTGTTCCTTTAAAAGTTATTAATTATTTTACTTGAACATAAAGCTGCCACCTCAGCTGAACCTACCAAAATCGCAACTTCAATCTTACGGCGAAATGATTTATAGCTTCGGCGGTCAGGATCTGATGGGAGAATGCAACCGCCACGATCTTCCGATCGAACGGCTCAAATCTGTGGTGACGTGGAACATCTCCACACTCCGTCCGTTGGTCTTTGGCATGTCACCGTACAACCCCGTCGTTGGCGAGACTCACCACGTCTCCAACGCTCACATTAACGTCCTCGCCGAACAAGTAACATAATCATATTTATTACATTTCTACAGAAAGCATATAAATTTATGGGAAGACTTTAATAAAAATCAGTTATATGTCTTTTTCAAAAAAAAAAATCAGCTATATAGATATTTTCATAAATAAGATACACGAACAAAACATTTAATTCGGTTTAATAATCATACTCATTATAGTGTTTATGTTTTACACTTTTGACTTAATAATAAACGGAGCTGCATGCATTGAATGTTTAGTAAAAACCTATTTTGCTAACACTCAAAGTTAACAGTGTTTTTGAATTTTTAACATCGGATACGAGTACGACGATGAGTCTGCGTATAATTGATCTCATCTAAATGATTTGTTAGTCTATTCTAAAAAAATTGTGAATACTGTTAACAAAACAAAAAAGTGAATATTTCGAAAAATATCTGAATAGTAGGTGTTTTCTTTTAATGAGGAATTTTTCCATTTAAAAAATATCAAACTTTTGAAACATAGTATTATATCGTTAATTTTCAGATATCGCATCATCCTCCGGTATCCGCACTTCATGCGACTCACGAGAAGGAAAATATTGACGTAACGCTGAATCAGTATTTCACTCCTAAATTTCGTGGTATGTTTATTTCTTATTTTAGATGTAGCAGTCACTTTGTTTATGTTACATCGGAATTAATCTCGGAATCAAGTATAATCTTGAACCACGCAGAAATTTCGTGGTATGTCCGGTTTACTCTTAAACCGAACCATCATGTCTTGGTTCCAACATCTAATTTCTGCGTGTACTCTTTCAATGGTTCATAAGGTACTTACGTTGAGGTGGAAGTAAAGGGCAAAAGGGTAATGAAGCTTCTTAATCGGAAAGAGACTTATAAGATGGACCAACCAAGACTAATTATGAGATTCTTACCGGCGCCGGGAGCTCACTGGGCCGGAAAAATCAAGATAAAGTGCTCGGAGACAGATCTTGAAGCTGAATTACAATTGATCTCCGATTCCTTCATCGAAAGATTCAGAGGCAACAACAATAGATCCATTAAAGGAAAGATCTTTGAATCTTCCTCTGGTAATCAGCTCTACGACATCTTTGGGCATTGGGACAGGTAAAAACATGAATCATAAAGTCATTACAGCTCTTAAGAACACTATAAGCTGCGATCTCATTAACATCCCATAATGTTTCAGAACGGTAATGGTGAAAAATCTCAAGACTGGCGAGCTCGAGGTTATTTACAATGCCAAGGAGAATATCACAGTACTCAAACCTCCTATTGTCGAGAATCTGCAGGAGGTAATGGAGACCGAGTCGGCGATGGTTTGGGGTGAAGTCAGTGAAGGGATACTGAAGAAAGACTGGGAAAGAGCAAGAGAAGCTAAGAAAGCTGTCGAGGAGAAACAGAGAGAGTCTCTGAAACGGAGAGAGGCTTCGGGCGAGTCATGGGTTCCGAAACATTTCTCAGTGGTGAAAGACGGTAAAGACTGGGATTGCTCGCCGCTACAGCCCACGGCTCCTCGTGCTCCACTCGTAATCACAGAGGCACAAGGAGAAATCATAAAATGATTTCAAGATTCCAAACACTCTGTGTTGATGATAGCTTAAGTTATTACAATTCCGTGCAAGATAAACCGATTGATACAAACCGAACCAAAGAGGGAAATCGCAAAATGAAACTCGTTTAAACCAAAATTTTTTGCTCTAATTGCGTATAACCGGCTTTCAGTTTCATCAAGAAACATCAAATTCCAAGAATCATTTCAGTTTTTTTTTTCAGAAAATTTACAGTATCTAAAAGATCCATATCTGGAACATAATTAGGTCCAAAAATTGGGTGTTCTCGGCTCAAGAATCCTCTCTCAAACAACTGTGCTTGTGTAGTTTGGGAAGAGGTTGACCAATGTGTCGAGAGCATCAGGATGAAACTTCCTTGCAAACAGATAACATGGCCGTGTAATCCCATTCCATGTACAAGGCCAATGCAGCTCATCTCCATGCTTCAAAACCACAAGTAAAAGTATAAAGAAAGAGAGAGAGAGAGAGAGAGAGAGAGAAAAGAGGGCACGAGAGAGAATCGCAAGAGCATACCTCTCCCACGCTTGTGACGTGTATACTCATGTCCTCGGACTACACAAGCGAGAAAAGAGAAAAGTACAATAAGATGCTGATTGTAACAAAATTCGAGGGATTGTGTTTCAAAATATACCGTGACATTTTTCATGAATTCTAAAGAAATCTCGTGTGCTCCGTAAGTCTTTGGATGCCACCTTCGTTCAGACCAATCAACATACGTCACTGACCAGTTCGAGATCCCCATGGGATCAAGCATCTGAAAGAAGAGCCAGCAAATAAACAAAATGTTTCAGCGTCAAGAAGGCTTGAAATATTGCAAAAGATGGGGTGTGAAGAAGAGTGTCCTCACACTGAAGAATGTTGGCAAGTAATGCTCATCTGCAATACAGTTCTTGTCGGCCTCTATACCGGGCTGAAATTTATAGAAACTTTAATGTCAGAATCAGAACGTAGAAGGAAAAGAACTGAAATTTTTTATCGAGTTATATATATCAAAAGATCCGCAATTAAATAGCTACAATATGCAAATGCAATGGAAAACCAAAAATGTTCAGCGTCAGGACAAACTTACTCCACAATACTCGCGGAATTTTGAGTAGTAAAGACCATCAGCCATCACTATAATCGCGTGTTGTCGCTTCATTGTGAACCACTGGCCAGAGAAAAGACGAAAATTACACAACAGAAGGACAAAAACTTTTGTTTTTACCGCAGCAGCAGCATACTGATCAAGACAAGCTCCTAGAGATTAAAGGTTGTCTTTACCTGAGCACCCTTTCTAAAATCTTCCCTGGCGATTTCGGGTAACATATGTTCCATGTGTCTACCTGTCCCATGTGGACCAGGATCCACAAAACTTGAGAAACAGAGATAATTGAAGCTTGTGTCAGTGAATATTAATAGAGAGCTCAAATTTTTTTCTTTTGATTTAAGAGAGTAATTTACCTCTCAATGAAGCTGACGTTGGAGTACAGTAAATATCTATAGGTGTAATCAAAAGTTTGCAATGGTATACAACTGCGCAGAAAATAAAATTTGATGTTGATTTTGATCTGTGCAGAAAGCCTTAATTGGGACACTTAAGCAAGATTGAAATCATTACCTCTCTGAAAGAAGAACAAAGTGTTGGTTGTCGGGATCTTCAAGAGCGCTGACCAGTAACCGCTTCTCGGCATCAACCATAGAAATCCTTCCCCAAGTGACCTCATCACTATGGATTTCCCGATCAGAAAAATGACGGCTGATGTGAACTGGTCGCTCCTTTGACGGGTGGATGTAAATCGAGAACTTCCCCTCGTGACCCTTCACAACACCCAAAGCCCATGATAAGTTTGTGAAATGTAACTACATTTGGATTCTCGCAGAGGTGTTTGTTACCTTGAAGAATTCATCCCAGAGCTTCTCAAATGGCAAAGTACCGGGAGTCAAGAACAAGAAAGCGATTTTGGAGTTTTCGGTTAGGAAGGGAGGCGTTCTAAGTATGTCTCTGACCACTGCTCGAGCTGCTATCTCCTCATCAGAGAATTTCCTCACATGAACAGGTAGCCACGCCGAGAGAGCATCCTCGCAGCCTCTGGTGCTAGAGAGGCCATGACACCAGGAGCTCTTGTTGTGTCGTGGGAACATGTGAGTACAGATCAGAAGCATGCTGGTCACTGAAACTGTCAAAACGACCCATAAGGGCTTCTTCAGAGATGTGTGGTGACGTGGCCCCTGAACATTCTTCTGTGTCACACCCATTGAAACCAATCTCTAACACCTCCCCTCTCCCTTCTAATTGAAAGGCATACAAAGATTATATCTTTTTTTTTTGTTTACCTCTGCATACTTCTTTTAAATTGGCATTGCCTGAAGAAGAAAAGACTCAGTTTTTATTGATCTAATGAATAACAAGGACAATACAAAGGCTGTCTCAGAGATTAGAATGAGAGTTAGCAAAGAGATGACCCGGAAAACACGGAGAGACCAGTTAATGTTTCAAACTAATCTAAGAACAAAGCTTCTTCAGAAAGAAGCAACAAGCAAAATGGATAACTCTAAAATCTCGTAAAATGCACGTTGTTCCCGTGATTCGGGAAGTCCAGGACATTCCTCACACACACTCTCTCGCACGCGTACAAACTTAACAAGTCTAAGTCTCGTGATTTTTCCTCCGACCAAATCTCAGATTCAACTTTACAGCAAAGTATAAAGAAGAGCAGCTACAAAACACTCTGGAGACACTGTAGCGAGCATTATCAGTTACAAGAGTCAAAATACAGTTACCTGTATAAACTCGAGCTGAATCGAAACGGTAGAATGCAGAAAAACAGAATCTTTGTCCGAACCCAGATCTCAAAAAAGTCGATTTTGATCCTCACTTCTTTAAGATCTAGGGCAAGAAAATAAAAACCCAGAAGAGTGATTCAACGAATATGAGGTCAAAAGAGAGAGAGTTTTTTTTCGTTTTTCTTTGGAAAAAAATCTTTAATTCTAAAAAACATACATACAAGTAATTGTTAATGGAAGACGATTCAGAGCCTTTTCCTTTCTTTTATACTTGATGACTTCCTCAGATTCTTTTTCTCTCTCTCTCTTGGGTTTGAAATAAAGAAATTGAAGAGACTTTTTGGTGAAACCAGCAAGTCTTCTCCAGTGATCGAATTCGAAACAAAGAGAGTACATTACTAAAAACGGGATTTCCATTTTCTCCAATAATTTCTTATAATTTCTTGTTATTAAACTAGTCATAAAAATTCCCAAAGGATCTACATTTCTATTTTGTGTTGGATTTGAGTTGGCTCCACGACTCTGGAACCTTTTTATTTTTTAAAATTATTATTTTACTTTAATTTTATGGGCAATGGAAAATAAAATTCTCCAAGTGGATATCAAAATAACGAATTTAGTTCTGTCATCGCACTTGACTCTTCAGGACAGTCGCCGATTTGTTCCTTCCACGACGGCGGAAGATCTGCCTTATGGACATTAATTTATTTAATTTTGTTTCCTAAGTTAATTTTGTTTGAGTTGTTGTTGATCTCCATTATCACTCTTACTAAATTATTCAAATTAAGTTTTTTGTTGAGTATATTGGTGATAAAAAAAAAAATTGGTGATATAAACACTAAAAAGGCCAAAAAAAATAAAAATGACAGCTAAATTTGAAAATTAGCTAACTAACCTTTGAACCACTTAGGAGGAAGCAAATGCGACTCGTGTACTCGCCTAGGCGTCCCCGATCATCATGAGCAATTAGACTATGAAGAGTTGTAACTTGTATGAAATAATGAGATGAAAAATTAATTTGACTATGAAGAATTGTAACTTACAACTCTTCAATATTGAGCATAAACCTCACGAAGATATGTCTTCGAACTGTCCTATCATTGTCCAACTTGGACGGTAATGGGTGAAGGAAATAAAACACGTCATGTATTTATCAAGAATGATAATAATTTGGTGGTAATTTTTTTTTTTTTTTGGTAAATAACAAGCTCCAGGTTTTAGGTATATAATTTTCTCCAATCATGGACAAATAGGTTAATAATTACTCCCCTATCTAGCAGCAAAACTAGAACCTAAAACTTCGAGGCGTAATTTCTTTGAAAGATTTTTAGTTATAGAACTACTTAAATTGGATATTTGGCTGTGTTTGTTGTTCAGCGCAAGAACATACAAAACTAAAAGTTTTTATGAACGTAAATGAATAAGAGGTTATTTTAATCGACAGCAACAAACAAAGAAATAGACAGTTATCCTCCAAAAAATACATTAACCATAAATGCGAAAAAATACATTAACCATAACGTAAATATGGTGTCCATAACCCTAGTCCCTAGATGGAATGGAGGATGGCCGTATACAAAAAAAAAAGTTACGATGCTACTCGAAATTGATTCGAAATATGAGATTAATGACAAGTAGCGCATAGGTTCGCGCTAGATTGAAACGTGCCAATAAATCTTGGACTGGAGGAGTGCTCTTATAATGGAATTTGTGAGATTTCGTCAAAAGAGATCGGAAGATGTTCGAGGTCCGTGATGAACACTTTGGAAGACAAGAAGATATCATATGATCGGAATGAGAAGAAAATAATCAAAGGAGTAAGTGTTTTAAGTAATTTTATTTGTTTTAGGGGATAAGAGTAATTTCTTATAACCTCCTAGTTTATTTTGATTGGTATGTCAGTTGTTTAGTAGTAACCATTTTGTTGTTATTAAGTACAATTACTCTTTTTAATATAGTGACAAGAAGTTTTTTTTTTATCCGTCTAAATTGTTAACTTAACTTACATGTTATATTATGATTTGTTAACAGCTTGCTAATCTAATGGTTGAGACTTGAGTTATGAATGATGATCTATATAAAAGGACCACGGTTCGATTTGGATGTACAGTATTTTGGTAAATTTCCAAGTATTTGTATTTTTAGATGCGAAATTTTCATTTTCGCTATAACATTGATTTAGATGTGGATATATATTTATAATAGTTTAGAGTACGACAAAGTCAACCAATCTAACTTTCTTAAAGAATTCAATTATAAAATTTTCATATCGAAAAATTAGGACAATGGATTGGTCTAAACCAACATAATCTAGAACTTTTGAAAATATAATCTAAGATTTTCGAATGGTGACGGTATAAATGTCTCATGCTTAAGTTAACACCACTTTTCTGTCTGACTTTGGACACAGCAAATCAGCAAAAATGTGAGTGCTAGTTTGTACGGTTTGTGTGGGCTTCTTTAGAAACACAATCAAATTCAAAAGTTAAAAAAAAATCATTCGCGTTTGGGTATGTTTGGTTTTACAATCACCAGACCCCTTTTTTGGCAATTGAATCAAACCTTTTTAAAGTTGATTTTTTATTTATTTATAACATATAAAAAAACTATATAATACTATTGATCAAAAAATATTAAATGAAATTTAATTTTGCATTAAAAGTATAAAACATCAATTAAATTAAACAAATTTTTTTTGGCTAAAACATCAACTAATATAAAACAGAGGAAGTAATTAATTAAGTTAGATGTAGTTAGACTAACTGAACTTGAAAATCCAAAATTAATTCTAGTACAAACATTTTCTCATAAAATGAAATGAAATAAAAAAATGATTTAAATAGAACTACTAATATTTTGGTTAACCGATAATGCTCAAAAAGTCAAACTCCATAAACTTCGCGGAAGAAGAAAGGACCGTAATGGTGGAATAGGCATTTTTTTGTTGCCATTAGCGGAAAAAAAAATCAAAACATTTAAAAAAATCCCACTGACTTAGCCAAAGATGGTCACTTTTTAGACCCAATACCCTTGTCTCTCTCTCCTCCTTGTCTCTCTGACGACTTAAGAGCAGCAGAATCTAGGGTTTGTAAACAGTGAATCTTTTGCTTCCTCCTCTAAAATCGCCTTCTGGTATGAAAAATCTCCCACCTCTTCTCTCTTCCGTATACTTCTGCTCTCCAAGGCAAAAGCTCATTTCTAGGGTTTTTTTTGGGGATAAGAAATCTAGTTTTTTTTTTTTTCGTTTCTTTTCAGTCGTACTTACACTCTGTTTCTTCTCTTTCTCTCTGCCTCTCGTTTGGGTTTTCTCTGTCTTTTCTGATGCGGGGAGCATTTACATGGTCATGTATATCTGCGTGTAGATATGTTATAGACTTGAAGGTTCTGCTCTTGGTTGTTCTGTGTTCTTTAGTCTTGACTTTGAGTTCTACACTTTTACTTCTCGATTTTGAATTATTTTTAATTTTCTGCGGAATCTTCCTTGTTTGATCACTGGAAAGATGTATAAACGTGAGGAAAACAGGACATTCTGATTATAAGTTATGTGTCATTTGCTCTTTTTATGAAAAGATCAAAAAACAAGCTTATATGCTTATCATGTAAATGAATTAGTGTGTTTAAATTGCATTTTTTATTCATAAGTTTGGTATTATTGGTGATATCTGTGTTGAAGAGAGCTTGCATCGTGTGATTTGTGATAATTTTGATGTCACTGGTGATAGATTTGTTTGAAGAGAGCTTTTTTTCTTCAGGTACTTGTGTTAAATCTCCATTCTTGGTGTAGAAGAAGAATAAGAAGAAGACAAAGAAAGCAATATCCTTGGACTTGGAGCAATGGCAACTGAGAATCCTATTAGGATGTCTGGAAGCAATGAGAGATGGTCTAATTCTAGGCCGGTTTCTGTTCCGAATCGAAGTGGAAGTGCCCCTCCGAGCATGGAGGGATCGTTTCTAGCTGTTGATAATCTATTGTCACGACAGGGCAGCTCAGGTTATAGTAACTTGAAGCTACCGAGTTTTCAAAACCACGGGTTTGAGGAGCCTGTGACCACTCATCCTTCGTACTCGTCTAAACACAATCTTAACCGCATACCTTCTCCTCCGATTTATTACCCTGCTGAGTATCAGTTCGTAGACAATCGTGTAGGTAGATTTAGAAGTAACCGGGGATTGAATAAAGCTAATTCTCCCATTCATTTGTCCCAAGGTACACTTTCTACTCATAAGGAAGTGTCTGAGGATGAAAGCTCTCAACAGCAATCTGTTAATAGTGTTTCAGATAGGACAAATGGGTTGGACATTCGTCTTTCGCCTGGTTCTCAAGGTTTGGCAGATTTCAGGCAGGTTCGGCTTCACTTTCATTCCCTTCTCATTAATAATCTGGTAGTGAACTGTCATTCTTTTTCTCGAATTTCATGTAAATTTCAAGGTTTTGGTACTTCGAGCCCTTTAATAACTTACAAACGAATCTCTTTTCGGCGCAGGATGATAGTTCTTCTGGTCCGACCCCTCAACATAGTCGGTCTAACTCTTCAAATGGTGAAATCAACACAGCAGATGAGAGTGGTAACTTCTCGGAGATGTCAGATGATGTCATGGTTAAAGATAATGCTGCTTCCGTGACAAGAGCTTCCATTGGCATTGAGAAGAGTCCCGATGAATCGACTATCATCTCTAAAATGAAGGATACCAAAATATCCGGAACCGGAACGGCTAAATACCCCCGAGAACCAAGTAATGCAAGGCCAGAAAGGCAGCTGCATCAACAACAAAATAATGTAACATGGTATCAAGGTGGCGGTAGAGTGGGTTCTCATGGTGTAAACGATGCAGCTACTGGGGCTGGACAGTTTCATTATGGACAACCTTACAAGTTCCCGGGTGATGGTCAGCCTGTGCTTCAGTCTTCAGGGTTCACGCCTCCTCCGCTTTACGCTGCTGCCCAAACGACTTATGTGACTTCACCGGCTCATGTCTATAACATGCAGTCTCCTGCTGTTTACTCTCCTCAGTATGGTTATGGACCATACACTAACATGATCCCACAGTTTTTACCTGGATACCCTTCCCATGGTTCTGTTCCGCTTATTGTCGGTCCAGATTTTATTCCTCAATTATCTGGGCCAAGTGCGGCAAGTGTAGTCCACGGAGGTGAAATGCAGTATGCCGAGAAGCTCTATGTTCACCCGGGACAGCCTTCTTTTCAAGATCCTATATATATGCAGCACAGTCAACAATCATTTGGGCAGATGGACCCGACGGCTCCTAGGGGGAACCATAAGAATGCTCCTGAGTCCCAGAAAGATGAGCCAAAGTACCTCCGGCAAATAAGGGGGCCGGGCAACTCTAATATGGGTAGAATGGGAATGATGGGTCTTAATTATTATGGAGTCCAGCCAAATATGGGCATTATGGTGCAGTATCTGCCTACACAGCTCGGTGCTCCTCTTTCACCGGGCGCTGTTCCCTATGCAGAGGCATATCCTGGGTGGCAGCCACAGGGGAGCTTGGAAGGTGCCAATGGCCCGCGGTTGTGCAATTTTCTTGAAGAGCTGAAATCTGGGAAAGGCAGGAGGTTTGATTTATCCGACATCACAGGACACATTGTTGAATTCAGGCAAGTTTTTATCTTTTCTGTCACGAGTCTTGTCTTGGGGCACTTCCCAATCATATGATAACAAACTTTAGTAGAAATCTTGTTTTGATTCAGTGCGGATCAGCACGGGAGCCGATTCATTCAGCAAAAGCTTGAGAATTGTAATCCAGAAGAAAAAGCAGCTGTCTTTAGGGAAGTTCTTCCTCATGCTTGCAAACTAATGACAGATGTGTTTGGCAATTATGTCATTCAGAAGGTCTGTTCGTACTTGACCCTGTTTCTTAAAGTGCCTTTTCCATCAGGCTATATCCTTTTTTCTTGATTATTTGTGATATCTGTTTCAGTTTTTCGAATACGGAAACTCATCACAGAGAAAGGAACTCGCGGATCAACTCATGGGACAGATAGTCCCACTTAGTCTGCAGATGTACGGCTGTCGCGTGATACAAAAGGTACAGAAGTCACTACATTTTGTTAGGACTTGGGCTTTGTTAGAACGAGTGACTCATGGGTGAACTTTGTTCTGGTGTAGGCTCTTGATGTCATTGAACCTGATCAGAGAGTTCGTTTAGCACGTGAACTTGACGGGCAGGTCATGAGATGTGTTCGAGACCAAAATGGAAACCATGTGATCCAGAAATGCATCGAGAATATCCCCGCAGACAGAGTTGGGTTCATGTTATCTGCATTCCGTGGTCAAGTTTCCTCGCTCTCTATGCATCCTTATGGCTGCCGTGTCATACAGGTATAAGAACTTAAGTAAATGCCTGCTTTTTTTCCTTCTCATAATCTTGGTTTCTCTCATTGTTACTCAAGAACAACGCGTCTTCACATTTTCTTTTCCCTTCTGTATAGAGGCTTCTGGAGCGTTGCTCAAATGAGCATCAGTGTCGGTTCATTACTGAGGAGATACTGGAATCAGTATGTGTCCTTTCCAAGGACCAATATGGCAATTATGTCACACAGGTCTGTCATACCATTTTAAATTTACAAATCACTTACAACTGAAGTTGAATGAAACCAAAACCCCACAGTTCAAGTTTCAACCGATCACCACTTAAAATCAATGTTGCTATTTGGCAGCATGTCTTGGAGAAAGGGACATCTGAAGAAAGAGAGAGAATCGTGAGAAAACTATCAGGGCACATCGTGCAGCTTAGCCTACATAAATTTGCATCAAATGTTATAGAGAAGTGTCTGGAGTATGGTGGTCGAATTGAGCGGGACCTCATCATCAAAGAGATTGCAGGTCCCGACGAGAGCTATGATAGTCTATTGGTGAGCATATGGACCAAACCTGATACATTTTCATCTTAACCGATTGGATATTAACTGTAAGCCACTTTTAACAGATGATGATGAAGGACCAGTATGGAAACTATGTGGTGCAGAAGATATTCGAGACGTGTACTGTTGATCAGCGTGCGACATTGTTCAGCCGAGTCAGAATGCACGCTTCTGCTTTGAAGAAATACACCTATGGGAAACATATTGTTACTCGTTTGGAACAGCCCTTTGGTGAAGGTACTAAAATTCCTCAACAATCAGAGTCTTAGGAAGAAAAAGGCTTTTCTCTGAATGTTGTATACCGGATTATATAGGCTGAAACAGGGCGAAGTATATTTTATAAGCTCAAGAATGACATATGCACATATAAATGCGTGGTACCTGGTTCTATAGGGAGAAACAGGGGAAGCACAAGACTGAATAGACTTAAAAATGATTAGTATATAGATCAAGAATGACATGTTTTGGTTGTTGCTTCATTGAAATGACGCTTTGTTGATCTGTT
This sequence comes from Kernera saxatilis, assembly GCA_900406395.1. Taxonomy (NCBI): domain Eukaryota; kingdom Viridiplantae; phylum Streptophyta; class Magnoliopsida; order Brassicales; family Brassicaceae; genus Kernera; species Kernera saxatilis. Next base: position 38,661 of record OVAY01000666.1, read on the forward strand.
CTGCAGAAAGCCAAGAATTTAGATGATGAGTGGCTCTTCTAATTCAAGACAGTAGCTGACTCAGATTTGCTTTTCATGAAAGCTGGAGATTCATTGGAAAGGTTTAGTGAAGAGGTTCATTGGAAAGATTGTGAAGAATGTTTACTTTGGAGTTTTATCATAGCCGTTGTGATGATTGTGTGGCATGTTCGTAAATATTCATAAATGTGTCAGTAGTGTACTCGTATTTGTAACTGGTTTGTGGATTCCTCAAGACAATTCCAAACTTTCTAGACAGTAAAAATAGCCTCTTTTCAACCTAAATGTGAAAATTCACTACCAATCCCATGATTTCATACTTTTAGATTACATATTAACCCTCATTCTGCTAATTTAGTGATCTGCTATCAATACACAGAATCGTATCTCGTTTCAACTTTCTGTTTTGAGAAAATATATTTTCATTCTACCAAGAGCCAAAGTCTTATAATATGATCGAAAGAGAAACTTGTCATTACATCAGAGACTCTTGAAATGAGAAATGGAATTGAAAGCGAAGTAGCATATGATCACATGACAAGGATAGAAGAAACACCCCCACAAAAAATTGAGACCAAAGGAACTAACACTTCCAAAATACTATTTTCAATCTTAACCAAAGATATCGAATCCGAAGTCTCCTTCTTCCTCTTCTGATTCTTCCTTCTTCTTCTCGTCCTCCTTCGTAGCGGCTGCAGCTTCACCGGCACCACCACCACCTCCACCCGAGGCAGCTCCTCCGGCAGAAAATCCTCCACCAACAGCACCACCGACAATCACCTGCTCCACATGAGTTGAATCAATGTATAAGAGACTACAATGCCATAGTAGGCGAGATTCTGACAGCAATTTGTTCACTAGTATTGACTTGTGCTAGTTTCAGAGCCAAGGGAACTACATCACCTACTAAAAATAGAGGACGCTGGCAGTGTTAAGTGTATAACATAAAGTCGTGTATAACATAAAGTCGTAAGCCTTAGGTCTAAGTGTTAAGCACTTAAGCTCTAAAAACAAGCTACATTGACGCAAAATCACATTTTAAGCAATGATAAGAAGTTGTGCTTCAAAAATGGGAGGTTTCTACCACAAAAAAGGTCAAGTGAGAATAAACATGTCACTATGATTCATAATTAGCGTGAATGAATCTCATTCAGCTGAAAATCCAATTAAAAACAAATTCATTTAGCACATAGAATTATAGGAAACCACTTTTTTAGAAAGCTCCGATTCTCACAAACAGTGATTCCAATTTCAAAGATAGCGATCTTAACAGTGAAAGAGAGCCGCGATCCAGGCTTATACCTGGCATACGGCGGAGGTAGGGGAGACGAGAGAAAATGAAGACTGAACACCACCGGAGGAATCGGCGGAGAGAGCGGCCTGGACGAGCTTGCGCTGGAGCTCGTAGGTAGAAGAAGCGGAGGCCTCAAGCTCTCCCTCGTGTTGCTTCGCGGTCCACTCTCCGCCGCCATTCTTGCACACGAACGTGTATACTCCCATCTTCTTCTCTGTCGTAGAGCTGCTAAAATCGATGGCGATGAGAGATTTCGGTAAAAAGTGCCAATCGAGTGCTTATACTGTTATATACGATGATGACGAACAGAGCAAAGAGAAACTAAGAACCCTAGTACGAGGTCTCTTCGTGAAAAGGCTGTTTTGCCCATTATGTACTAATGGGCCTGAAATTGCATATCTTTTGTGTCGCTTTCAACTGTTTTACAATATTAGATGTGAACTTCAGTATTTAGTTTTTTTGACTCTTTTCTTCAAAAAGAATACTCAATACTGCCAAAGTGCTAAGTTTCTTCTTGAATTTTGACGGAAACCAACGAATTTTAAAGGACTTGGCAGCATATGAAACAGAAGCAAAGGGGAAAAGAAGATAGATTGAATCCAGCAAATCGAGATGAACACAAGTCATCAAATCTAACAGAGTAGTTCCTAACACTTAGGATAATTAGTATCACAATTTCTAACCTGTCTTTCCATAACCTAGGCATATTATCCAAAACCGAATTGAACTGAATTGAAAGGTTTGGTTCTGTTTCGGATAATCAAAAATATCATAGATCTCCTATAAATAATTTTCGGCTCAGGTAATATTCGAATCAATGTATATTTACCTGAGAATTGAACTGAATAAGTATCCAAAAATATCAGGTAATATTCCTTATATTCGAATCAAACTGAGAACTGAACAAGTATCCGAAAATACTGAATCAATGTATATTTACCTTAATTACAGCGTCGGTTCCAATTTACCTTCTATATATATATATATATTTTTTTTTTTTGCGGTCGAAATCAATTTGCCTTCAATTTATATATATTTTTTTCCTTCTATAACCAAAATATATTAATTGAGATCACGGGAACACCTAATCTACAAGAGATGAAGACAACGAAAAGGTGTAAAGACCAGAAGTGTGGAATCAAAACTCCACCAAATCATCGACTAAATTTTGTTTTACAAGTGATCGGCTAATGATTCTTTCTTGTTCTTTTTCAGCCAATAGTATATTATATATACAAACAAAAATAAATTACTTTTAAATTAATAATTATGGGATACACAATTATTGTTGTGCTGATGTGAAGGCCTTATTAAAAGAAAAAAAATCTGTTATTATATATATGATTTTTTAGTTATTTATTATGGGTCATAGTAACTGATATTTTCAATGAAAGGCTAAATTTTTATTTTTCTAGATTACGTTCCATATAAATTTTATTGTTTTAGATTAAAAACTATTTCAAGTTTCAACTAAAAATGTAAATTTTATTGTTTTTCTTATCTAATGATTTGTATAATCCGAGTTTAAACATGGAATTTGATAAATTTGTTTAATGATTTGTGTTAGTATTATCGTTATATTATCATTCATAGTTTATATCCACATAACACTGTATATACATGTTTTTTTTATTATTATTGCCACTGTACATACATGTTATTAACAACAAAGAAAATGAATTTGACGCGGCATATATATCTCTAATTCTTTGTGAGTTGTAATATGACCCAAAACCACTAAATAAGACTTTTCTTTAATTGGTCAACAAAATAAAGTCTTTTTAAATTAAATGAGTGGAAATTGCACGTTACCTTTCGTTTTTCTAGGTTCACACGTTGACTTCTTTTTTTTGATAAAACGTTGACTTTTATTCCACTTTGGCCTATTTGGCTATTTATGGGATAAAAAGAGAGAGATGTTATCGTTTTCGTGAGTGAAAAGTGAAGAAGACGACGGTTCACGATGGGGAATAAGGGAAATCTCGGATATCTGATCTTTTTATGGGCTCTGCTGGTTGCAGTAGTCGCCATGGCCATTGAGCATCGTCCCTTTGAGCGGACTAAGGGTATTAATGGCCTCGAAAAGATCATCATCCGCGACTATCGTGGCCGATCTGTCGAGGTACTCTTCTTGTCTGATTTTACGGAACAACTAGATCCGCGCGTGTTAATGTTTGTTCGAATCCATGAGCGTAGGAAAAAAAATTAGACAATTTCTTTTGAAAACATCTTTTTACTGAATCTTATTCTAGGACATGTGGTATAATTTATATAATTATCTTTTGGATATAATTTATCTATAAAGTTAGTGAGTTTTGACTTTTGATCTGTTGATTCATTTTTTTGTTTTTCGTTAAATAATTCAGGTTTACTTGTATGGAGGTCAAGTGACTTCTTGGAAGAATGAGAAAGGAGAGGAGTTACTTGTTATGAGTAGCAAGGTACTTCAGATTCACCCTTTAAGATCATTGTATAATATGATGTTGTTCTCTGTTTGGTTGTGCGTCTTAAATAATTGGCTAACTTAGTTATGCAAAGATGAATCAATTGGAGAAAATCTTTGGTTTCATTCTTCAGATTGGTTTTTGAATTGAAGGGAAAGAAGTGAACACAGGTTAACGAATCTTACTTCATTAGAGGGCATGTCAATGAAACTATAAGTAGCTTAATAATTAATCATCTACTTGTTCTAATGTAGCTGTATGAGCTCCAAATGAGTGAGATCTGAAATCATGTGTTATGTATTGTGCAGGCTATATTCGAGCCTCCAACAGCGATTCGTGGAGGAATTCCAGTAATATTTCCGCAAGTACGTGCTTTCGAATGTTCTTTTTTATACTTTGTTATTGAATGGTATAATTTGTTTTGTTAATGGAATGCTTTTTTCTGTAAGTGCAGTACAGTAACACTGGTCCACTTCCCTCACATGGATTTGTTAGAAATAGGTTCTGGGAAATTGATGCTAATCCACCTCCTCTGCCATCACATTCTTCTTCTAATGCTCTAGTTGACCTGATCCTAAGATCATCCCAAGATGATTTGAAGATCTGGCCTCATAGGTTAGATTCTTCAAACCTCTGTCTCTCTCTCTTTCATATTCTTACACCATTATCAGATATTTGGTAAGAAATATGGAAATGGAAATGATTCAAGACTAAAACGTAAATGATATGAGCCTCTTCACTTATTACCAATTGATTTTGAATCGAAAACTCATAATTCATCACAATATGTACATAGAATGTGAAGCCTTTTTTTTGGGTTTAATTCTCAAAGAAAGTAGCCTTGTGACCACCTCTGTATCCATTTCAGGTTTGAATATCGACTGAGAGTAGCGTTGGGACATAGAGGAGATTTGACGTTGACATCTCGTGTTAAAAATTCTGATGTAAAGCCGTTTAACTTCACATGTGCTTTTCATCCCTATTTCTCTGTTTCCGATATCAGGTAATCTCATCGCAATTCTTTTGTTTTTTCAAGCCAACTCTTTGTGATCGCTAGACTCGAGGGAGTCATCATCTCCCATATTTTGTGTGTTTTCACTATCTCATCTCTCTATTAACTTTTTCTCAAACCTTTTTGATATCGTTTCAAACATCTTAGTTTCTTGCTCGAAATATTTTCATAGCATATAACTACGCAGTTCTTATCTATTGTTCTGTTGGTGTTCAGTGAAATCCAGGTCGAAGGATTGCATAATTTGGATTATCTAGACCAACAAAAGAACAGAACACGTTTCACTGATCATGACAAGGCTATAACTTTTAATTCCCAGGTAACATTTTTTTTTATTTGCCAATTCCAAATTCCACCCCTTATTTCATTACTAAGAAAAAAACACTAAATAACTGTTGCAAAATAGCTTGACAGACTTTACCTAAGCACTCCAAATAAAATCAGAATCGTGGACCGCAAGAAAAAGAAGACAATTGTGGTACACAAGGAAGGACAAGCTGATGCTGGTAAAGACAGACTTAGATTTGTATACATATAGACATAGAAACAGATTGTTATAGTAATAATGGATCATTTATACTAATAATAATAATAATCTGCGTGCAGTGGTGTGGAATCCATGGGAGAAGAAAGTGTCGGATTTGGGAGTTAATGATTACAGGCGTTTTGTTGCTGTGGAAAGCGCGGCTGTGGAGAAACCGATCACATTGAAACCCGGACAAGAGTGGAAAGGAATACTCCAAATGTATGTGGTTCCTTCTCGTTGCTCCAACAGAAAGTCCTGCATTCCTCATACTTAAAACTGTCGTAAAAGGCATACTTTATGTTCCCAAAACATCAGATATGTTGAACACTGAGTTAGTCAGGATCCCATACCGGACCTGACCAGCTTTTTGTTTTGTAACTTTAGTATTCGTGGATCCTGTAAACGTGATAAAGTAAAAGTGTTTTAATGGGATACAATAATTGGATTTGGCTTGAGCGTACAGTTTGTGATCTTACGGGCATTCAAACCGAGGCAGAATCAAAGCTTCCTGGTTAATTCTCAAAGAATCAAATCTGTTTGAATAAATCGGCCGATTTGAGAAAACCGGGCGTTTCAAAAAGTTAATGAAACAACATATGCATAAAAATAATTACATGAAAAATACATATAGAAATGTGCATAAAAATACACATCTTTTAAAACATTTTCTATAAATTCCATGCAGTTTCTTGATCTAAATCGACGTCGATAAGGTCAAAAATCAAAATCAGGAACAGATGTAGCGTCGCTTCTTTTGAGCAAGATGGGACAAAATAAGACTTTTCTTTAATTGGTCAACAAAATAAAGTCTTTTCTAAATCAAATTAGTGGAATTGTACGTTACACACCTTTCCTGTTTTTAGACTTTTTTTGTTCCTTCCCTTTGGCCTATTTATGGAATAAAATTAAAGAGACAAATTTTGAAACAAGGCATCATTTTCGTGAGTAAACAGTGAAGGATACGACGATTCACGATGGGGAATAAGGGAAATCTCAGATATCTGATCATCTTCTGGGCTCTGCTGGTTGCAGTAGTCGCCATGGCCACGGAGCATCGTCTCTTTGAGCGGACTAAGGGCATCAATGGTCTCGACAAGCTCATCATCCGCGACCGTCACGGCCGATCTTTCGAGGTACTCTTCTTGTCTTATTATACGGAAGGAAGAACCGGATCCGCGATTCTTACTCAATCTTATTCTAGGACATGGACATTTTCAAAACGTTCATGGGTTTTGATCTGTTTGATTTTCATGTACATTAGATTTTGCTTCCGACTCGTCTTTTTGATAGGATTTACCTAGAAATTAATGATTTATGCTGCCTGGACTCCAAGTTCTGAATTGTTTGATGCCGATTTTCATTCATTTATTTTGTATAATAATTTCAGGTTTACTTGTATGGAGGTCAAGTGACTTCTTGGAAGAATGAGAAAGGAGAAGAGTTACTTGTTATGAGTAGCAAGGTATTTCAGATTCCGTCCACACATCTCCTTAAGATCATTTTAGATAAATGTTTTTCTCTGGTTGGCTCTCTATCTACAATAATAATTGGCATAAGTTAGTTATGCAAATTAAAGACGAATCATATGGGGAAAATCTTGGTTTTATTCTTGAGGTCGGTTTTGGATTTAAAGGGAAAGAAGTGAACGTACGGCTAATCAATTTTTACTTCATTAGAGGCATGTAAATGAATAGCTTAATAATATGATTGTTCTAAAGTAGTTGTAATTTCCGAGTTTATGCGCATGTACGTATGATCTTCCATTGGAGAGAGAACTAAAATCATGTGTTATAATATATACTGTGCAGGCTATATTCGATCCTCCAACACCGATTCGTGGAGGAATTCCAGTATTATTTCCGCAAGTATGTGCTTTCGGATTCTTTTTTAAAAGATGTTTCTTTGTAATTAAATGGTGTGCTTTGTTTTTGTTAATGAAATGCTTTTTTTTTTGTTTTTCTGTACGTGCAGTACAGTAACACTGGCCCACTCCCATCACATGGATTTGTTAGAAATAGGTTCTGGGAAATTGATGCTAATCCACCTCAGTTGCCATCAAATTCTTACTATCTATCTTTTGTTGACCTAATCCTACGATCATCCCCAGATGATTTGAAGATCTGGCCTCATAAGTTAGATTCTTGAAACCTCTCTCTAACTTTCATATTCTTACAACAACATGTTTCAGATATTTGGCTATATATTTATATATACATTATGACCGCTGTATCCATTTCAGGTTTGAGTATAGACTGAGAGTAGCATTGGGATCTGAAGGAGATTTGACGTTGACATCTCGTGTTAAGAATACTGATGTAAAGCCGTTTAACTTCACAATTGCTCTTCATCCCTATTTCTCTGTTTCCGATATCAGGTAATATCTCTTGGCAATTTCATTAAGTTATTTTCTTTTTGATATCATTAGAAACATGTTAGTTTTTTTCTTCTTTTCTGAAAATGTTTTCTTAGCAGCATATATAGTTACGCAGTTCTTGATTTTGGTTATGTGTTCAGTGAAATCCAGGTCGAAGGATTGCAGAATTTGAATTATCTTGACCAACAAAAGAACAGAACGCGTTTCACTGATCATGGCAAGGCTATAACTTTTAATTCCCAGGTAAGCTTTTCCTCTTTGCCAATTTTCCAGCCCTTATTTCATATGTCATCACTAAGAAAAAACACCAAAATAGCTTGACAGGATTTACCTAAGCACTCCAAATGAAATCAGAATCGTGGACCACAAGAAAAAGAAGACAATCGTGGTACACAAGGAAGGACAAGTTGATGCTGGTAAAACACTTTTATTAATAACATATAGACACAAAGAAACAGATTGTACTGTTTTAGTAATGATGGCCTGATCATTGATAACAATAATAATCTGCATGCAGTGGTGTGGAATCCATGGGAGAAGAAAGTGGTCGACTTGGGAGCTGAAGACTACAGGCGATTTGTAACCGTGGAGAGCGCGGCTATCGAGAAACCGATCACAGTGAATCCAGGACAAGAGTGGAAAGGAATACTCCAAATGACTGTGGTTCCTACCTCTGGTTGCTCCACTGGAAAGCTTGACCCAAAAAAGTCATGCGTTCATCCTCATACTTAAAACTTAAAACTGTCTTATACAATTATACTTGTGTTCCCCAAAACATCACATGGTGAACACCGAGTTAGTCAAGATCCTAACCGGACCTGAACAGTTCTTAGTTTTTGTAATTTTAGTCTTCCTGAATCTTGTAAGCGCTAATAAAATAAAGAGAAATAAAAGTGCTTTAATAATTGGATTTTGTGTTAATAGCAAAACATATTAATTATTAAAGAAAAAAACCTTAGCCACAAATTGAAATCATCTCCAAGACGTGTCATCATCATCCACCAATGAAAAGTAGCCTAGCCTTTTCTCACTTCGTACTCTGTTTTCTCGCCCCAGATTTTCCTGGGAAACATAAAAAGAAACTCAATCCACCCGATTACCACTAATCTTCGAGAAGGGTTTTCTATAGTTTCTGGAAAAAGCGAGGGTTCAAATGGGTTCGGTTTCGGGTCAAACCCGAATTACTATGATGAGCCTCTCCCTCTCCACGGCTGAGAAGAACCCTAATTCTCGCTCCTCGCTTCTCAATTCTAAGGTAATGTTTTCAATTCATTGGGCTTCACCAGAAATTGACTGTTTTTTCTTCTTTCTGATTACTTCTCATCCTCCTCCTTCGCTTGTGCTAGAACGCAATTTCAGATAGTTGTCGGGTCTCTTCCAAATGCAGTACATTCCTCAGGGGTCAATTTCGAACAATACATTTTTCTTGTCTTCACCACACTCGACCTTTGAGAAAACGGGCAGGTAATGATTGAATTTGTATTTAATCTGCAAACCATACCAATCTCTTACAACTCTAGTTGTGATTAGATTATTGTAATTTTGGCGTAGTATAGGTCATGTGGTGTCTCCGATCTGCGTTTTGCCGTTGACGGAAGAGAATGTGGAGATAGTGCTCGACGAAGTAAGGCCGTCGCTAATGGCCGACGGAGGAAACGTGGCGCTTCACGAAATCGACGGGCTTGTAGTGGTTCTAAAGCTACAAGGAGCTTGTGGTTCGTGTCCTAGCTCATCAATGACCTTGAAGATGGGAATCGAGAGTCGTCTCCGAGACAAGATTCCAGAAATCATGGCCGTCGAGCAGTTTCTCGAAGCCGAGGCAGGAGGGTTAGAGCTCAACGAGGAGAACATCGAAAAGGTTTTGATTTTTTTCTTTTTAGCGTAGGATGAAATTGAATTTTAAAGTTATTTTCAATCTGGCCCCTTGATTTTGAAATCGATCTGTATGGTCCCTCTGTTTGATGACTTTGTTCAGGTTCTCTCTGAGCTACGGCCTTACCTATCAGGTACCGGAGGTGGAGGGCTTGAACTGGTTCAGATCGATGGTTACGTGGTTAAGGTTCGGCTCACTGGACCAGCTGCTGGAGTCATGACCGTTCGTGTTGCGTTGACTCAAAAACTGAGGGAAACAATTCCTTCCATTGGTGCAGTCCAGCTTCTAGAGTGACATTGACTTTTTTTTTTATTTTGTAACTTGTATTATTCATCTACAAGGGCCTATTTTTGATTCAGTATAATTAAGTTTCCACATTTTAGAATTAGTCTATTAACCCATTTTTGTTAACGTAAACAAAAAAAAAACAGAGATAACAATTCCTTGGATGGGTGTCAATTCTTAGTTTCAAGGATCAAGATCCCAAAGATCTCTTTTTATCACCTTTAA